>CAUYRT010024156.1:0-16400 GCA_963574885.1 Lepilemur ruficaudatus | reverse complement strand
CCTCAGCCTCTCAAGTAGCTGGGACTACAGGCATGTGCCACCATGCTCGGCTAAATTTTTTTTACATATATTTTTAGTTGGCCAATTAATTTCTTTCTATTTATAGTAGAGACGGGGCCTCGCTCTTGCTCAGGCTGGTCTCGAACTCCTGACCTTGAGCTATCCACCCGCCTCAGCCTCCCAAAGTGCTAGGATTACAGGCGTGAGCCGCCTCGCCCAGCCCAAATAGAAACAATCTTATTTGAAAAAGTTTTATTAAAAGAGCTTTTCTATATTTTAGACACTTTGGAAATCAGTTGTTTTATTGGTAAGGTCTTTTAAAGACTTTATTATTATTTTATTAGTAAATTATTTAAAATAATTGCTCCTTAGCATATACAATAGCCTAAATCAGTCTAGATATTCAAAGGCAGATAGCTTATTACATTTAGTGAATTTTAACTTTACTCTTGCTTACTTGTTGACTTTAAGGTTGAAAGCAGATACTAAAATTTAACTTTTACATAAATGGTATCTTTTATTCTTTTGTTAACTTGCTATTTTTTTCTAATATGGCATTATAAAAAGACGCACATACAATATATATTTAAAAAATCGATTTTCTATGTGTGTAACTGATTCTTTAATCAGAGGGAGGCTAGCTGATATCTCTCTGTCTAGTTAACCAGCACAAATGGGGGCCTCTATTAAAGGGGAACCTCATACACAATGCTTTCAATCAATACAGAAAGCTCTCCCTGGAGGAGTCACGAAGGTTCAGAAATGGATGACACAGGCACTAGATTAACTGTCATGTGCGATATGATTTCTCTTGGGATTATTCAGTTTCATTCTCCACTATAAATATACAACAATCAATAAATGAAACCGGTTGGGTGCGGTGGCTCACGCCTGTAATCCTAGCACTCTGAGAGGCCGAGGCGAGACAATTGCTTAAGGTCAGGAGTTTGAGACCAGCCTGAGCAAGAGCGAGACCCTGTCTCTACTAAAAATAGAAAAAAATTAGCCAGGCATGGTAGCTTGCGCCTATAGTTCCACCTACTTGGGAGGCTGAGGCAGGAGGATCCCTTGAGCCCAAGGAGTTTGAGATTGCTGTGAGCTAGGCTGGTGCCACAGCACTCTAGCCCGGGTGACAGAGTGAGACTTTGTCTCAAGAAAAACAAATGAACAAACGAAAACCTGAAACCATCATTTCCCTAAAAACACTGTACCTGGGCTCCATGAGAGGCCTGAGGGTACACCCCGCAATGGCTGTGGAGAGACCGCACTATGTGTGAAGCATCACCCTGGGCACAGAAGTGCCAAAACACAGGACGGGAAGAGACAGCAGCAAGACATACCTACAGGCCACTCACATGAGAAACCTACTAAGGAAAAGCAAACAGTTTTCTCAAACTGGGGCTGACCTAACCAAACACAATTTATGACATAGCCACAACACTGGGCTAGCTCTCTGAAATCAGTTACTGCTCATTTTCAGTGAGTTCCAACTTGGTCCTTTTGGGTTTCTGGAAGACGCACCTTCTTCTTCATTGTCTGTGTCCTCACCACCATTCTTGTCTTCACTATCAAGGTTCAAGTCATCTGGAAGGTCCAAGGCCTCAGGTTCTGGCAGCTTTTCCTGATTGCCATGGTAAGGGTCCACCTCATTCTCATCATACTCACTCTGGGGCAATGGAGAGAACAGGGGAAAAAATAAGCTTTTTTTTTTTAAACAGCAGAATTCACATAGCTCTCAGTATTTATACTATGCTGAGAGAATACAATGCCTCTTCCCTAAAGTTACAAGCACACACTAGTATTTTAATAATATTTTTAGACCTTTTATGTTAGAATTTCAAACTTCATTTTCTGTACAGGTTTTTCAATCTCAAAGAAAATTATGAGATGCTTATGAGAATAAAGAAAAGTACCACAGGTTTTAGCTTCCAAACTATAACATGAGCCCCAACAACATATAGATCACCTCATCAGTAACGAAGTTAGATATTTCATGTCCTGTTAAGAGTCTCTGTTGCACTTTCTTTTATGAGGCAATGGGAGAGCAATCAATGAATAGGGGGGAAAAGCCTTGAGACACCCCAAGAACTGTGCAGTGCAGTGGCCCTGGCCTGGAGTCAGGAGAGCCAATCCATTTCAAATCCTCATTACCTCATCTATTTGTTCATTAATTTTGTCTGGGCCTTGTCCACCATCATCAGCTTCTGCTTCTTCCTTTTGTTCCTTCTTATCTTGCTGGTTTTTATCTTTGTTCGAATTTCTAGCATCCAAGTTGTCATCTTTAGCAACAAGTTCAGAATCTTCCTAAATGTCAGAGGAATAAAAAACACAAAGTTGTCACACTCAATCCAAGAAATTGCTTCCACATGAGCTGACTCTAGCTAATGAAGCTCCTAGACATGTGTAATTTCTGCCTATTGGGCCTAACCCATGGAAGTATCTGCCAACGGGATGCCGTCCACGACCTGGAGAGAACAGTCCCAGTCTCCTAGACATCAGCAGTGACAGCAGGTGCATGAATGGTGACAGGGGTCTGATAATTAGATGCATCACACTGTGCTGCTTCAGTGTTGCACTCAGCCCTGGTGCTCTCCTAAGATGGGAGCTGGAGAAATTCAGTGGCCAATAGGAAAATCAGCACAGAGAACCTACACTGAGTCTTCTTAGCCTCCTTCCTGCATAACACATGGGATGACTGAGGTTGGGCTACTCTTTTATAGCTCTGAATACAATCAGTGAGGTATGATAGAAAAAAGAAAAAGGAGGGACGGAAGAAAGAGAAGAAGAAAAACAAAGATGGAAAAAGAGGATCAGTAAATGGCGGGAGTGGTAGATGGAGGAAGATTACCTCTTCTCAGCTTGGGGACTTTGGAATGGGGGGAATCTTTTAATTACCTCATCCATTCCTGGTCCTGTTTCTTCAGTTTTACTGTCTTCTTCCTCCTCCTCTTCCTCATCGTCATCACCCCAAAGCCTCTCATCTAGTTTGTCAGCTTCCTCACCATTGAGATCGCCCATCTGTTTATCCAGGTCTCCGCCCTCACTATCTGATTTCTCATCATCCTGTTCTGAAAGGGAAGGCACTGAGCTTAGTTAGGCAAATCTGCAAACTGACCCAGTCCTGTGTGTGTAAGAGAGGCATGGACCCACTTCCCCAGCAAGGGCCCACCTGGGATTTACTCCCAGTTTCTCCAGAACATCCTGTGGGCAGATGTTTTGCAAATTGTTTGGAGGAAGAAGGAAGTCTAGAATGTGTAAACACATAGTAAGAAGAGGGTAAAATAGCTGTCGGGATGCCTGGTTCTGGTGCTGGTGGAAATACCTATATATGGGACTCAGCAACCTCTCTGGGCTTTAGTTTCATATCTGTGAAATGATGGGGTTGGACCAGGTGATCTCCAAGGGTCCTCCCCCATCTCCAACATACTGACTTGCATGATTTCATCCAACATTGAAAATCAGGTCTAGATCAATTAATCAGAATTTTCTTGCCTTTGTCTTTACTTGAGGTCTACTTTGCTAAAGGTTAAGCAAGTGTACATTCTTCTCTAAGGTCAGCTTTCATTTCTGCAAGATCTTCACTGAGAATAAGACGCTGTATCTCAAATTACACTTTGGACAGAAATGTAGGACAAAAGCTGAATTATGGTACAAACATATATATGACAGATGATGATGTGCTGTGAGAAATTATGTTCTTAATTTTTAATGACAAAGGGAATGTTTGTAAGATGTTAAATGAAAAAAACATACTATAGAATTGTACATGGTCTCTGTGTGAATATATATGCAATAATTAGAAAGCACTATACCAAAACTTATTAAGTGGTTTGGGTGGCAGGCCTAAGGGGGATCTATTTCTTTCCTACATTTTTGTTCCAAATAATCTAAAACAAACATCTACTGTTTTTATAATTAGGGAAAAAAGTTACTTTTAAAAAATGACCCAGAACAATTTGCTCTTCACTGAGAAGCTAGTTCTGACAGAGATCATCACTTTGTTCTTTCAGGCTTCCCTCGAGGGCACCACTGAGCCCCTGCAGCCAGCACATGAGGCAGCAAGAACACCAGTCCGTGCCTCGGTTTAGTCAGAGGAGAAGAATCGCTGCAACATGTTATGGACTTCTGCCTTGGTGCAGATGGTGACAGCACACACAGCTGCTGAGGTTTTCATTTGCAGTTAAGTAGAATAACAAACTTGTTTCAAAAGATTACAATAGGCTCCTTATTGGGAACATGTAATTTCCTAGATAAAGCATTTGTGTTTTCAAAAACAAGAATGAAGTGACGATTTATAATCTCAAACCTTGTTCTTCAAGCTCCCCATCATGCATTTTCCCATCAAAGTCTTCCGACATCTCAATGGCATTATCTTCTCCCTTAATATCCGATCTTGAGTCAGGATCCTCCTTGTCTTTTTCCTGACCCTTCTGAAATGTGTCTTCCACCTATAACAAAATAGAAAACGTAAATAAATGTTGTAACTTCACTAATGTTTACTTTTGCTCTGGAATATAAATGCCAAGGTTAATAGTGTAAAAATATCTCTGGGGACAAAAAAAAAAAGGAGAACAGCGATAGCCACATGGAATAATTTGTACAAATTTGTTTTACATTTCTGGAGTTAATTCCTACTTTATTGCATTTGTACAGAGAATATGGAATTTTATTCAAGTTTTTGAAATTCTTGGAAATTATAATAAAAAAATTTGAGATATTTAAAAAGAACATATATTCTCTGTAGCATGAAAAATTCATCGTCAATCTTACTACATTATCTAAATCTTTCATATCTACTTTTGTCACTATGATCTCCGAAAGACAGTGCCCCACTGTGAATCTAATTTTGCTCATTTTTCCTTAACTTATATATTTCCATATAATCAATATAATATTTTGAGCAAAAAGATTGTTATCTCTTTCATTTTGGTTGATTTTTGAAAGTCCTTTTTCTAAAATACAAAAGTACTAAAATCTCATTAAAAGAATTCTAAGCAAACAGCAAGAACAAGTTTCCCACAGCATTCACATCTTCCAAAACTCCCATAGAAATGACCATCGGTGACATTCTGGTACATCTTTGACCTTTATCCATGAATACACCAACACATACTTAGTAATGCAGGGGATACGTATCAATACCTGTCTCCCAACATCCTTTTAAACAAAAAAAGATCATGCTTTTACACACTGTTATGCAATCACCTCTTATTTTTTTGCAATCACCTTTTAATTTAAAAAACACCTTAGATATATTTCCATGTTGATACATACAAATTCGACTCATTCTATTTAATTACTATTATGGTATTGTTTGGCATAGATGACATAATTTAAGTAATTCTTTCTGACGAATATTTGGATTATTTCACAATTTTCACCATTAAATATAATGCTGTAGTGACCATCCTTGTATAGATATACATATATCCTCACATACCTATTTATCTTTGACCCTTACTAGCATTTATATAAAACACGGGCCAGGCATGGTGGCTCATGCCTGTAATCCCAACACTTTGCGAGGCAGAGGCAGGAGGCTCACCTGAGGCCAAGATTTCAATACCAGCCTGGTAACATAGTGAGACCCTATCTCTACAAAATATTAAAAATTAGCTGTGTGTGGTGACATGTGCTTATAGTCACAGCTACAAGCTATGGAAGGCTGCAGTAGGTAAGCTATGATCACTGCACTCCAGCCTGGGTGACAAAGTGAGACCCTATCTCAAAAATTATTTTTGGACTTGTTGGGCAAATGAATATACATAATTTAATATTTAGCAGATACTGCCAAATTGTTCTAGTAGGTTTTTTATCCCCCTTGATGTTTTATGTGTGGATTGTACTTTCCTATTAGGTTTGCTTTTTTTTTTTTGCTTTAATTTTTTCCTAATTTAAAAAAAAAAAAAGCATATGTTGATTAAGTTAAATTTGAGAAACACACAAGGGCCAAAATAACAAAAAAGAAAATGACAGAGCACCACATAAACACTAGCATCACTGTTTGGTTTATTTCTGTCCAGTTTTCCCTGCCAAGAAAGAGAGAGACTTTGAACTGGCTTGCTCCTTTATTTTTAATAGCCATAAAATTACCTTAAATAAAATTTATGATCTAACTTAGAATATAAGTGACAAAAAGAAATTCTACTACATTTTATTTCCTCAAGTCACAGTTGATTAATGTAAATGGCCAATAGTAGCATGTACACACACACAAAAATCACTCACAATGATAGGCATTTTAAAAAGCAATGCAACAACCTAGGTCCACAGCATCTGAATATTTCAAAAGCATTCTTGATTCCAACCAAAAAAGGATATAGAGTAAAAAAAAAAAAAAAAAAACTCAACATGTCTTAAAGATATACAACAACAAAACCTATTGATAGCAAACTTTGGTGTAACTGTTTAATGCAATCATCAATTAAACACTAAAAAAGAATACTCTGCAGAAAATCATCAATATCTCCCTGTTTTTAAAAAATCATAAAAATCATTCCCTCTAAAATTATACCCATAACCAGTAACTGAGGTGCAAGGTGCCTTCCTGTGGTTTTTATTGGCACCCACTGCCCAAGCTGCAATACATCCAGGCTCTGTAGATCACATTTACCTAATAAAAACCATCATACTGAAAAGAAAGGGAGTCAGCTTCTGTAAACTGTGCGCCTATGTCACACATGTGAAAACGTACCTGTTCTTCATTTTCTATCTGGTCACTCACATCCCTCATGCCCTCGCCTTCTCCAATTCCACCTCCCTCATAGTCATGGAACTCAGCTGCTCCCTCTCCTGCTGTATCTTCCATGAATTCTTTGGGCAAGCAAAATCCCTTGAATAAAAAAACAAACAAAAAAGGGGGGGGAGTGAACTGTTACATACGAAAGCAATTTAAAAAAGGATTTCCAGTCCTGCCACAGGAGGGGAAAAGCAATTTAAACACTTAATTCCTTTTCTAGCTCAGTATCTTAAGTTTGTTGGAAGTACAGTAGACCTTTGACAGTCTTTTCCTCCTTGGTGTTAAGAGTTATTATGCAGTTCCACAGCTTGACATGAGATTTAAAATATGAATGGTTTTGACTTTGTAGAGGCTGCTGGCATGTGGTAATTTGTCATTTTGCCAAGATAAGAAATTGAAGTATACCAGAGAGACAGAATTTAGGAGCAAGTCATTGAGCAAGGGCAGAACAAGCTCTAGAGAGAACACAGATATAGTAACAATCGTGAATCATTAACAAAATTGCGTTTCATGTCAGAAAACAGCTTGCAAAGAAAAAACTACTAATCCATGGGACAAAAGTAAATAGAAAAAGAAGAAGAAGAAGAAAGTAGTAGGTCTCAATCAGAAATTTTATTTTTTTGAGACGGGGTCTTGCTGTGTCGCCCAGGCTTGTCTCGAACTCCTGGGCTCAAGCAGCTATCCTCCCACCTTAATTTACTCAATTCCTAAGTAGCTGGGATTACAGGTGCACGCCACTGCATCTGGCTCAGAAATTTTAAAAGAGAAAATATATGCTGGCAAGATTTTTGTCAATCTGAGGATGAGAAAATACTAATAATAAGCTGCCAGTTAAGGAATTAAATTCTAAGACCATTAAACACTGATTGTGACTTGGTTACACAGAAACAGCTTCTTTTGGGTCTAGTGTTTCAATTACAATGTAGGCCTATTATCTTAGCACTGTGTAACCTACTTCTAAGTTCCTTTGTGCTACTCAGGGTATGAATCCAATTTGGACACTTACAACAATCAATGGAAAGGCAAACTCACTTTTATGACATGCATTCTTGAAAAGTTAATTGGAAAATACATTTTCATTAACTACCTTAATTTTCTCATTGAGCTACCTTATTTTAAACAAGATATGTTCGGATGTAGGCAGAAGAATGAGACCACATTGGAGGGAGTTTCAGATGCTCCTCTCAGAGCACATTACTACAGTAGCTATAGCTGTGACAGCCTCTGGGATCCCAACATTCTGCACATATCAGAACCATTCTCTCTGCAAAACACACAAAGGTCTGACAGGCCAAAGTCATTTTAGTGCTTGTCAGACAAGGGCAACAGTGCAAAATGGACAAATCTAGCAAACCCAAATCTTAAGGCACCCTGACCATACATTGTCCTGCCACTGTCTTCTGCATACAGTATTTTCTCCAAGAAGTGATGAGACTTAAGACTGGCTTGGTGCCCATCAGATAGAAGGAACGAACCTGAGACTCATTCATTTACTTATTACTCAACTTATTACTGGATATCTAGAAGAATATTTATCTTCTAGATATGAAGCACCAGGCTTGCCTCCCACTTTTTAACACTTTCCAGTATTTCAGACACTCAGAAATAAGAACTCTTGAGTGTTTACAAGAAATCCAAACCCCATCAGTTTGTAAATTCATATCCTCCTCAAGTAAATCTCATCTGTATTATACTTAGATCTGGAGAAAATCTTAGAATATTAAGGAAGAAACAAAACTTACAGACTCAAAGAAAGATGGTTTTCACAAAAATGCTAATGAGTACAGGCAGACCTTATTATGCAAATGTGGAAAATGAGGCTCAGAGGGGTTAAGTGATGAACTCAGAGTCCAAGAACTGAATACCTCTATGACTTAAACCTACCACACCATGTTGGATCTGCTAGATTTCACCTACTCCTGCCCCTGATTTTCAAGGGCAGGGTCTACAATCTCTACAACCTCAGTGCTTTTCACAGTAATGGGTACATGGCTGAATGAACAAATGACTTTCCTATGAAAGAAAAACCCTCCTTCTAATACTAAGAGCCCCATTATCATTTAATCATAATTAATATAAATGGTTTAAAGAAAATTTAATAGCCTAAAGAGTTCATCTTACAAGTCTAGCTCAAGAGTTATCTATAGATTCCAAATTGGAGGCAGGGAAAGAAGAGTGTGTTAACAGAAAACAGCAGCCCTGAGACAGCCTTTGGAGTGCGGGGAATTCATCAATGGGGTATCTGCAGATTTGCAGACTTTAGTGGAAACAAGGTTAGCAAAAGGGTGCCAGACAAAGCCCTCAAAAATCCACGGGGAGAACAAATCACCTCTTGCTATTTGTACAGTCCAAAATAAAAGCCCATCAAACCAAAGACTAATGCATGTGGAATATCTGGGTTCCTGCTGCCCCACAGTACTCCATGTGAACAGTCCTTACCTTCTGGGCGAGCTCCGTAAACACCTGGGCAAGCACAGAGAGCAGCTTCGCAGTGCTACGGTGAGTGGCCAAAGACATGGTCAGGAAGAAGAGGATGAGGTCTGAGTAGCTGGAGAGCATGGGCACCAGGCGCACCAGCAAGCAGCAGGACTGGCTGAAGAACTGAGGGTGAAACAAAACAAAAAGCCTGCTCACACTGTATAGTGGGTACCAGGTTTCCTTTGTGGTGATAAAAACGTTCTGGAAATTAGATAATGGCAATGGTTGTGCAGTGTTGTGAATGCACTAAATGTTACTAATGGCAAATTGTATGTGTTTTTACCACCAACCTCCACCCAACCCCAACCCATACCGGCTCACTGAGATTTCTTCATTCACACAAACCCTCACATAAGTACACTTTAAATTCTCAGTTACTGAAATCTCATTTAGCTAACAATTTGGTTTTTAAAATTAAAATGTTTATGAAGAAATCCTACTGCCAATTCAAAGTTGGCACTGGAGGCAATGCTATAGAACATACACTGTCCTGTATCAAGTAAGTTGCTTCTCTGGAAACTTATTACAGACACTACAACTTCTTATTCTGCTGGCTTACTATGGAGGGAATGCTGTCAATAGAGAATGGCCTTTCAGCCTCAGTTGACAGCAGTAACATCCATCACCAACATCAAATACTTGAGAGTATGTGACTAGAATATGAAAGAATCCTAAAGTAATGGATATTCTGAATTGTTAGCATTTTTGCACCTACACATCTTATACCTGGAACCTGCAGCTAGCAAACGCTAAGCTTTTCGAAGCTTCTCAATGACATTTACACGTATAACAGATCAAACTCTTAGCCATTTGGCAGTGAGGCCTGCGTTGGGACCCATTCACATGGAATGAGATGAAGCCCACTCTGCCTGTGCTCAGCCCACTTTGAAGAGCAAGAAGCTTGTAAAGAACACGTGGTTTTCAGCTTTTAGATGTTTGTAGGGGGCTAAAAAAACAGTTGGTTACCATGTGCTTTGCTGCTGTGCCATCCTCACCATACGATTTCAGCCTCTCCAACAGCTCAGAAATGGCAGAAATTATTTTCTGCACATGCAAAGTGCTCACATCGGCCCAGAAGTCATCCTCTAAGAGTTTTGTTAGATGTCCTGATTGCAGTCTTTCAAAGCCTGCTACCTCTTTCATTCAAAGAAAATAACACCATCATTAGTAACAGAAAACGAATCCTTGCGTCTCTATTCATGCAGTCACCTACTTCTCTTCTATAAAAAATTGAGACAGGGTCTCATTCTGTTGCCCAGGCTAGAGTGCAGCTGCCTCATTATAGTTCACAGCAACCTCAAACTCCTGGGCTCAAGCGATCCTTCTGCCTCAGCCTCCCAAGCAGCTGGGACTATAAGCACATGCTACCACACCCAGCTAATTTTATTTTTTGTAGAGATGGGGCCTCTCGCTCTTGCTCAGACTGGTCTTGAACTCTTAGCCTCAAGAGACCCTCCCAAAGTGCTAGGATTACAGGTGTGAGCCACCGTGCCTGGCCAACAGTCACCGATTTCTAACATCTGTCCTTAAGTAAATATTTGGCCACAGAAATAAATCAAATACAAAACTTACATCAGGTATGAAACTAATTTTTGCCTGATTTTAGACATACCATCCTCTTTTTGCGGTCTTGCTTGGTCAGTGTTCTCCTCTGCGTTTTTACTGTTTCTTTCTGCTAAGTTCTGGATGGCACAGAGGATGGCTCGGATGGCAGTTTCCATTTGCTCTGAAAAATCTTCCACAAACCTTTCATCTGATATTTGGTTTCCTAGTAAGTAAAGTGGCAGAAAACAATCAAACGGACACCAATCATTTGCTTCAGGGCATCTGAAAATCACTAAGGATACTTGTCCGTAATTTTAACAAGTGGCTACCCATTAAGCATCCACTATGGATGAAACGCTGTGTCAAGTTATGCTGGATACAAAGAAGACTAAGACAAATTCTTTGCCTGGATAAACCTACTTTATCAGCTTGTATTAAAACACTTTTACTAAAAGAATCGCACAAATATGAAAATAATAATAAGAGGGTATATATAAACACTAACTTAGTCCAAATATCAGCCCCAATCTTTTCTGTCCAGGGGAACACTTTAATAGCCTGTGTTGCCTTTCTAAGTGTGCTACAAAGTAAGTGACATGATGATGATCCAAAGACAAGGCATTCAAAGGAATGAGGCAAAAAAAGTTAAAGAGCTGTGGATTCCAACCATACCTCCCTAGCTCAGAATCCTAGACAGGTAAATCTTGAACAAAATAAAATGTGTCCTTAGGATAACTAGACTTACATCTACAAGACATCATTTCTACACTGGGCTTTTACTCTCTTACTAAACAACACTCCTTACCTCCTTGGCTGTCTGAAGTAAACAGATGTGCCTTCCAGGCAGTAAAGTCATTACTGGCTTTATCAATTTCTCCTCTTACATATTCCAGGCTTTCAACTAATGCTATTTGTGGGTCTCTTTCCTCAACCTCCGTCCCTGGAAGACTGAACAAGGACTCTAGGCCTTGCAGATGAACCGACAGCTGGGACAGGCAACTCAGCGCAGAGGAACAAACTTCAAAATCTTTCCTGCAACAGAAATACCGCAATGCTGAAAGGAAGGGGCTAAAAAACACACATAACCACTAAAATGTATGTGAGGCAAAACTCACTGTATCTGAAGGTCTACAGCTACACATATGCCACACGGTCCACTGAATAACAGAGGACTGAAACGCAACTCTTTTCATAATTTTATCCCCTTTAAACTCTGATAAGCACCCAAGCACACAGAGGAAGAGGAAAGACATAGATACACTTACCAAGAATGAAAGAGAGTCTCACAAGACTGCTGCCTAATTTTATCAATGTCCGCTTTCACCATTTTAATGTTTTTCAGCATCTCTGTTAATCTCGTAGTTGACTGTTGCCAAAGCTGGTCTTGTTTCCGCATTTGGCAACCAGACGGCAGCTGACTTCTAGGTACTGGAGATGGGTAGCTCAAATCAGAGGGAATTAGGTCTGGCAGTGCTCCAGGAGGCTGTTCCTTGTTGAGTTCTTGTCCTTCGAGGCGGAGAGGAGGAGGCTGAACCTGTGCCTGGGCACCAGTGTGGCCTGGAGCTCTCTCCACACCAGGGCAGCACTGTAGGAGCCAGGAGAGCTGCTCAAGCAGGATCTGGCTCTGCATGGCCAGGTGCTGCAGCCGCTCTGTCCACTGTTGCACGCCATCCTGAGGAGGGAAGGCCACAGGGTAGGCCAGGGGCCCTGTCAGCCTGCCCTGAATCTCTTGCACACAGCTGAGGAGGTTCCTGTGCAGAGAAATGCGTGGAGGGGAAAACAATGGCATCTCAAACCATGTCACCATGTTGTTTTTAACAGTAAATCCGTTTGTGTGTTTCTCAACAAGCATTGGCTTTTTCATGTAACCAAGAAGGAAGAACCCCTCAGATAGGTAAGAAGTCAGTTAAAATACCTCCCCGCAAAGTACTTAGACACAACCTTCAGTCTTCCAGAAGTATCCATACTCCCTACTTATGACTTGACCCTCACAGCCCTCTCACATCCAACACAATCACAGCACTGCAACGACTTCAACTATTATTATCTAGTAAAGGTACTGACTGTACTTTCCTACATAAACCCTAATGAATGGAGCAAAAATGGCTGAAGCCAAAGTGAATACGGTCTGGAAATCCTATCTCTCAGCCAAAACTCAACTCAACAGACGACAACAGGCTTCCTAACTGTCCTCACTTTTTAATTGTTTCCATTGAAGAGTATCCACGTATGGTTCAGTAAATTGCCACTTTGGGATAGAAAAGCCTAACAGAAGCAAATGCAAATTTGATCTGTACCTAGAGACCAGGATGCCCCAATACCATGAACACAACCCTATTGGCCCACTTGGACTTTTGGCAACAAATGTCTTCATTCCAGACCCAAGTGCAATTTACCCCTGATAATTTTCACCATCAGCCCCAAAATTCCCCGGGCACCATTCTCCAAGGACTTGTAGTCAGAACACACAGGGAGAGGAGGACCAGAGGCATATCACCAAAAGCAAGGGGCAGAACCAGGAGAAACCCCACCTGCCTCTTTGTGCTCCACTGGCCTCAAATTCATATTCACAACTGAGACTAGGTCATATTCCTCTCCTCTCCCTGTGTCAGCAACTCTGAGCTGACTTACACAATTCTTCCTAATTCATGCCACAAACCCAACTAGTCAGCTGATACCTGAGGATGATCCACTGCTCAGTCAGCATGGTCAGGGAGCGCCGCTGTTGGGTGAGCATCTTCATCAAATGTGCCGAGAATCCTTTACACCGCTCAATGTTGCCCACGCCCATCTCCTAGCAGAGGGAGAAGGAAAAACATGGTTAAGTGCCGCTGGCAAACACCACTCACAAGGGCTCTGCTAGAGGGCTGATGCATGGGAGAAACAGAAACTCTTTTCCAGGAAAGAGACCCTTGCTTGTATAAGCTTCGGATGTGCTGCATTCTAGAGGTGACACATTCATCTTTTGGAGCAGTGGTTCTCAAATTATGCTTCCACAGATCCATATGCCATCAACAGGAACTATATTTAATATCAGAAATGAATATTAATGGTCTTTTCTCAATTCACAAAGGGGAAAAAAGATCTGAAGATGGCATTCTCAATTTGAAGTTCTTCTTCCATTAATTTCTTATACATTTGTTCCTCCTGGCAAGTGTGTGTAATGAAATTTATTACAGGCTGGATGTCGTGGCTCATGACTATCTATAATCCTAGCACTTTGGGAGTCCAAGGCAAGAGGATCACTTGAGGCCAAGACCAGCCTGGGCAACAGCAAGACCCCATCTTTACAAAAAGTAAAACAATTGGCTGGGCATGGTGGTGCATGCCTATAGCCCCAGCTACTCTGGAAGGCTGAGGTGGGAACACTGCCTGAGCCAGGGAGTTTGAGATTGCAGTGGGCTACAGTAATGATACCACTATACTGTAGCCCAGGCAACAGAGATCCTGTTTCCAAAAAAAAATTGTGTTTATATATATACAAAAATAAGATACACTCTGATTAAGCACAAAATTATACTGATTTATATTTTAAGGATGTTCTGCAAAAAGCTCAGTCACTTTCACTAATGAGCTGTTATCACTTCAAAAAGTCTGAGAACACTGCCCTGGGATGAAAAGAATAGGAGCTTTCCCTGGGCCCCTGCAATTCTCATGGTCTGTCATTGTACCTTGGTAGGAGTTGCTAGGGCTGCATTAAGCCTGGCATGCCGTGCAAGGGAGCGATAAAAATACTTCTGGCACCCATCCCACGAAGACGAGATTTCTGTAAGCAGCCTGGAAAAAGATATCAACATGACTTACTTCATTAAAACCGCAATCTCCCACCCCACATCCTGAAGACTCAGATTGGTGTATCTGGCCACAGGCAAAAGCCAACAGTCTGAACAGACTTATTTCTATGAAGACTCATTCAGTCAGGCAGTCATTAGTCCTTCATACAAGGGGTATACTGTATACTCAGCACTGGAAATCTCATGGAAAAATGACAGTATGGCTTCCTCAATGAAATCTTTATAACTATCTTGGCAGTGGAGACTAGGGGTCATAAATTCTGATGCGTTCAGGGGCCAGGCAGGTAACATAAATGATTAAGGACAGCCAAGCACAAAATGACACATGGCAGTGACAGCCGACCTCAATGTGGGGGCCACAGGGTTGTTGAGGACTGAAGTAAACTGGAGAGAGCATGTGTCCTGTCAAAAGGAGAACCTCATAAAAAATAAAATTGAAAACTAAAAAAAAAGAAAGAAAAAAGAAAAGAGGGAGCCAGTACTAAGCTACAGCCAACTGCTGACCAAATGGGAATACAAGGCCACTTGGCAAACTTTCCTGAAAAACCAAAAATCCAGAATGTTCATGTAAAACTCCCCCTTGTTACAATGTTGTGCTGAATTCAAATTTAAAGTCCTAGGAGGGCCACTGAGCAAACAAAACACAAACGTGTACTGTACCCCACTTGTGCAAATCTCATTTACAGTGCCCCTGCTGTGGGTCTTCACACAGAGGTGGTGCTTGTCTCAAGAGTTTATAGGCTCTCGGGGGGAGGGGGGTAAGGGCAATGTACGTAACCTTTTAATAAAAAAAAAATAAAAATAAAAAAAATTCAAAAAAAAAATAAACATAAGTTTAAACATGAAAAAAAAAAAGAGTTTATAGGCTCTCAAATTTAAGAATATATTAGCACTTATAAAGGGTGTATATACGGAGCAGCTAAAAATGTGGCCAATCTCTCCCAGATTTCCACCTGTATGTTCAAATCAAGTGAGCAGACCTCAGGAAAATCAAAGGACAAAAGAAGAAAAAAAGAATGGAGAAGTGAATACAAGGAAGATAGAAAAAGAAGAAAAGTTATACTTCCATTTCAACGTTCACCAGATGTCAGAGCCTGACCCAGGCTAATCTTTACACCTACTCTGACAGAAAGGTGTTGCTATCCCCATTTTGGGAAATGAAGATACGGAGTCTTAAATGACCTGCTCCTTTATAACTAAAAACAAAAACAAACCTAGAATCAGCCTCCTGAGTGCTGCTGACTATGGACAGTGCGCTCCGGAGATCTAACGGGTGTAGATGAAGCATCTCTTGAGGATTTTTTGAACGGGCCCAGGCAAGCCCTTTACGATATGACAAACCTAGGAAATAAATGCATTCATTTAAGCAAAGAAACCGAGGTAAGAATGGATGTGTCCCCCTTGCTCCTACTACTCAAAGCAAAGTCAGTCCTCTGAACAGCATGACCAGGATCATGTCAGAAATGTAGTCTCTCACCCACACTGACTCAAATAGGACCTTCACTTTAACAAGATTCCCCAGGTGATTTGTGTGCTCATTCACGTTTGAAAAGCACTGTTCTCTACGCTACATTGTAAGGGTGGGTGTTGTATAGTATATTGTGATAAAAAAAAAATATGCATTCTCAGAAACTTCATTACAAAAATAGAAACATTCGGGAATCATAAATGGTTGATCATAAGATTTTGATGCATGTGAGGCCGGGCGCGGTGGCTCACGCCTGTAATCCTAGCACTCTGGGAGGCTGAGGCGGGTGGATAGCTCAAGGTCAGGAGTTCAAGAACAGCCTGAGCAAGAGCGAGACCCCGTCTCTACTATAAATAGAAAGAAATTAATTGGACAA
>CAUYRT010024153.1:0-52943 GCA_963574885.1 Lepilemur ruficaudatus | reverse complement strand
AATATATAAAACTTCTGGGGTAAAGTGAGAGAGAGCTTTCTCTTTTTACCCCCGTATCAGTACTGGATTCATATTTTATGGTCAATTTACCATTCTAAATATGTACTTATTTGGTGAAAAGAATTGAGTATTTTTTTTTTTGAGAAAGAGTCTCACTTGTTGCCTGGGCTAGAGTGCCGTGGCGTTAGCCTAGCTCACAGCAACCTCAAACTCCTGGGCTCAAGGGATCCTTCTGCCTCAGCCTCCCAAGTAGCCGGGACTACAGGCATGCGCCACCATGCCCGGCTAATTTTTTCTATATATATTTAGTTGGCCAATTAATTTCTTTCTATTATTAGTAGAGACGGGGTCTCGCTCTTGCTCAGGCTGGTTTCGAGCTCCTGACCTTGAGCAATCCACCCGCCTCAGCCTCCCAGAGTGCTAGGATTACAGGCGTGAGCCACCGCGCCCGGCCAAGAATCAATCTTTTAAAAATGTTTTCCACAGATTGGAAGGGACTGAGGGGAGTAGCATCCCAGGAGGTGGGAAAACAACGCAGGAAGAAAGGTGGGAACATACCAAAGGCACAGTCTGTGTGCCGGGGAGGGCTGTGCCTAATCCCGAGGCCTGCTGGACTCGGCTTCTGCTGTTGGAACTGGGTCACGTTCTGTGACCCTGGAAGGCCTGGTCTGGCGGGGGGCCCGTGGGGGGAGACATGTCAGGGTCTTCCCTGGCCTGCTCTGTTGATCGGAATTATCCTGGGAAGCTGCCTCTTAATCGTAAGGGATGTGCACACCCCTACAGGGGTTAAAGATGTCTTTCTTTACCTGGGGCTTACTTTAATTAGGTAGTCTGATTGACAGCTGGAGAAAACGTGAAGGAATGAGTATTTAGGGGCAAGGAAGAGGGTCAAATGTAGAACAAGTGGTTTAGGATCATGGACCACTGAAATAAATTGGGGTGCCGTGGAGCACCCACACCCTTTAGATAGCAGCCCGTCTCAGCGAAGTGGGGACCTTTCAGGAGGACTCGGAGCATTAGTTGGATGTGCAGCTATGCCTTTGAGGACGTCAAATGGTCCGGTTGGTTCTGCGAGCTTCGCCCGCATGGAAGGTGGAGCTGGTGTGGGAAATGTGATGGGTAAATACTGGCAGGTGCTATGAGATAGGTGCTGGGGACGAGGACGTGCAGTGCTGTCTTCGTCTCCATTCAGCCCTGCAAACAGAAATTGTTCTAATAATTTATTAATATCTCCACAGTGGAGAAGCCATTTGGGAAGGTTAACCTGGCAGGCGCGGAGTGGGCAGGAAGCCAGTCAGGGCTTCGGGCCGGGCCCAGCCGAGTCTAATGCCCCGCGCCTGCCGCCATCTCTCCACTAGCTTCCGAGGTAAGTCAGGTTTGGAGATATGTTCTGACATAGGGCTGTGTGTCCGCAGGCTCCTGGAATGTCCCCCTGGTCTGTGCTGCCCAAGGTCATGGCGTAATGCCAGAGGTGAACCCTTACACGCTGAGGCAGCCTTGGCCTTGAGTTCCGGCTCCCCTGCTCCCGGCCGGGTGGGCCTGAGCAGCTTCCTCTGAGCAACTCATTTCCTAGCTGCAAATGGGAATAAAATAGTATTTATCTCATAAAGTGACTGTGTGAAGTAGATGACAGGGTATGTGGGAAACAGGGAGAGGAATGCCTGGCTCTTAGCAAATACTGAGTGGCTCGGCTATCTTTTTATTTTTATTTTTTGCGTATAAGCTGCGCTTCTAACTCTTAAAAGGGTTTTAATCCTCTTGTCTCAAATTGACTCATTATTTTGTGGTGCAATATCTGTGGGTTACATCTTGCCTGGTGCTGGGAGGGTCAGGACCCTCCACCTTTTCTTCCCCCTTTCCTTTGGGGTTAAAATAACATGATTGAAGCTGGTTGTACACAGCCATTGAACTCGAGAACTTTTGAAAGAAGTGTATAATATCAGCTGTGGGTGCTGACAAGCTTTTGAAGCAGTGATCACAATATGCCTGCCTCTCAGCAGATGCTGGTCGCGTCTGTCTAGCACGGCTGGTACTGTCCCTTGCAGACCTTGGGCATCTGGGGCGTACTGTACCATGAACACCACTGTCCCAGAAAATGCTGGGCCATCTCGAATCACAAACCCTACTGTCTTCGCCGATACTGAGCGGTTTTTCTTTAGGAGGCCCCGAGACAGTTTGTGTGACACAGCGGCTACTGTCTCTTGCGGTTTGCGTTTGTTTGTTGAGTCGTTTAACCATCCCGTTATTACTGCAGATTTAATAGCAACAGAAAGCATTGTTTTTGTTAAATTTGTGTTATAGACCATTTCTGCAAGGATGTCATTGAATGTATTTGCATGTCTATAAAATATAACCTCTATGATTGCTTAGTTAGGGCTGCGGCATGTGCTCCCTGGGAACATAGTTTGGCAAGTTATAAGCAGCAAGCAGGAACATTTAACATTTTGTTTAACAAATACTTAATGCATTCACTATGTGCCAGGGTTTGTTATAAGTACATGGAAATGTTAACTCATTTACTGCTGAAACCCTCTGAGGCAGGTATTATCCCCATTTTAAGGGTCTTTATTTGAGACAGAGAGAGATTAGGTTACTTGTCTAAGGTCACACGAAATTAGTTCGCAGCTGAGTTAGGTTTTGGAAGCAGGCAGCCTGGCTGCGGCCTAGTCACTGCACTTTTGATTGTAGAATCTAGCACGTAAATCACGGTTTGGGTCCCATGTGTGTCCTTGTGCATGCAGTTTTATCGAAGGAAAAATCACACCTCTCCCAGGCATTCTATCAGCTCCTTATGATTTCCATGTGGAGGATGACTACTGGATCGTGTATTTCACTGTTGCTATCGAAAGACGTGGATGCCTAGTTTCCACTGTGACATTGTCAGACGCTTGTGAGCGCTCGGTCGGCCCTGGTGCTGAGCCCAGGTGAGCAGCGACGCTCCCCTTCCCTGGCCAGCACGGCAGCTGTGCAAGAAGAGCAGCGCTTTCAGGACGGCTGTTCTAGAATAACCGTCTTTATTTTCTTAGCTTTAGGGTTTTCACTTATTGTAAATTAAAGCAGTTAAAAATCCTTATCAGAGGAGAGTAGCTTGTATACATGAGGTTCCTGTGACTGTTTTCTAATTACCACTGGAGACGCTGGTAGGCAGAATAGTGTCTCCCAAAGGTGGTATGTCATACAGGTTGAGCATCCTTAATCCCAAAATCTGAAACTTTTTTGAGCGTCATCGTGACGCCACAAGGGGAAAATTCCACACCTGACCTCATGTGATAGGTTGGAGTCAAAACGCAGTCAAAACTTTGTTTCATGAACAAAATGATTAAAAATATTGTGTAAAATTACTTTCAGGCTATGTGTATAAGGTGTATATGAAACAAATGAATTTCATGTTTAGATTTGGATGATATCTCAGTGTGTATATGCAAATATTCCAAAATCCAAAAAAAATTTCAAAATCTGGAACATTACTGTTCCCAAACATTTCAGATAAGGGATACTCAATTTAGTTTGCAGATGGGATTAAGGTTGCTAATCAGCTGATGTTAACATTAGGATTATCTTGGGTTATCTTGAGTAGGCCTGGTGTAGAGCCTCCAGAAGCGACCACAACCCTGATGACGACATGATTTTAGCTCAGTGAGATCCATTTTGGACTTCTGGCCTCCAGAACTATAAGGGAAAAAAAATGGTGTTGTTCTAAGCCACTAAGTTTGGGTAACTCATTGCCACAGCAGCAATAGGAAACTGATACAGAGCGGTCTGTTTGACTTGTTCCTTGTGCCAGCGTGGGAAGGAGCTGCCTAATCTCACGATTTATTGTTACAGACACGTCAAGCGTAGCAAGTATTTACATTTTGAGGGCTGTTTTATTTTACATGTAAAATGAACCACTTTGTGGGAGGGAGAGTTCACTTTTCATAGTTCTGTCTGTTTCTATACCTAGCAAATGTTTAAAATGATAGTACCAAGGTTCCAGACAAAAAGGAAAGACGTCTTAGTGATTCCAGAGCAAGTAGAGCCTCCTCTGGCCCTTTTTTCATCAGAGTTGCTTACTGGAAATGTGGCTCTGCGTCCACGTAGCGATGTCAGGGGTGAAACGATACTCTAAACGTGGTGGGGGTGATAGTAGTAGAGATTATCACTTTTGGCTCCAGATTCTCTTTAATTTTTTAAAATACGGTATTTGTTCTCCTTGCCTAGAACTGTTATGCATTCTCTGAGAACAGGCACTGGATGCAAGGGCTTCATAAATTATAATGAATTAAGCAAAAGGTGGCATCACTCTTTGGGTCTTCTACAGTAAGTACCTAGAGGGCTGTAAAACTCCAGAGTAGATGGTGTCTCGGAGCCACAGTGTTAATTTCTCAAATTAAAAGAACAAGAATTATAATGGATGGGTTAGTTGTTTTGGGTTTTTAAAGGAATCCTGCAATAACAATCTTGCATTGTGATTTCGAGACAATTTCTTTCAGTTAAGGGCCTCTCTCCTGTGCAATGTAGAAATAGTACTTGTGTAAGAAATAAAATCTTGGGAATTTTCCTGTGTCTTAAGAAATGAAATCAGGGATAATAAAGGATTTGGGTAATTTTTAAGACATACAGGTAGAAAATGAGCAGTTTCTAGGGGAAGAGACTGCATGGTATAAAAGTTTTAAAAAATTTGGAAACTCTAAAGCCATAGAGATAGAATATTTTCATATTTGCATTTCTTTTAAATGTATTCTTTTTAGATTTGGAGTCACTTTGTTACTGTAGGGGAAAAATATATATAGGATGGATCAATTTTCTGTTACAAACATATAGCTTTGAAAACTTGAAGTGGGGGTAAGAAAGCTTTAGTCTGTGTTCTAAAATACTTTTGGAGGAGATTTTTCCTAGGCCCTTACTTCTCTAATCCTGAAACTTCCTGAGCCCTGGGTCCCTGGGTGCAGTGACCCATAGGACACTGACTCGCTTGCTTGCATTTTATCCTGGTCAAGCAGCTCGTAGTCAATAGCTTGCTTTCCCCTACCACTAGCTCCAGAGCCAAACGAGGATGATGGCTATGTAAGTGGCCAAGTAAATAACTGTCACTAGTACCAGAAAGGTGTGTGATCCATCTCCTAGCCATCACTGATAAATTTAAAGATTGATATTCTCTGTTGCATCTTTTGTTAATATGAACCAGAGCTCCAGAGCTTATTTCTCTGAGGCAAACTGATGAAATGGTTTCTGAGCTTGCAAAAAGCAGCCCCTGGTCCAATGTGCTGACCGTCCCCAGGAGGTGATCACCCCCCTGAGAACCCAGCTCTGCCCAATGCGGCTATAACGTGGGACACACATGATAACCATGTATGTGATTTGGTTTTGGATAGCCACGTTGCAAAATATAAAGAAACAGGTGAAATTAATATTTTTATTCAACCCAATATACTGGAAGATTATCATATGTAATGTTACCAGTTGTAATCAACATAAAAACTCATGAAATTTTTACATTTTTCCTAAGTCTTTGGAATCTGGTGTGTATTGTATGTTCACAGCACATCTCAGTCCAGACTGGCCATGTTCTAGTGCTCAGCAGCGTGCGTGGCTCGCAGCTGTATCTCTAACCAGCCTTATCATTAAGAAAAAATACCGTGCATGGATCTAAAGATAATCTGTTAACAGTTGCCATGCAAGGACTTTGCTATATTGTATATCTTAAAAACTGAATTGTATCAGGGAGCTGCCTTAGTGAGTGCCTTAGGAAGTTTCCAGTGTCTTTTGCTAGTGTGAGTTAAGGAGCCAAATGGTACAATGAAATGTCTCTTTAAGATTATCTATAGCTTAGGTTTCTGAATTTCAATGCCAGAAGATGAGCCTCAGCCAATCAATGAAATGTTTAGATTATTAGATCCATGGGCATAGGGGAGATGGCTGCTCACACACCTGC
The DNA here is from genome assembly GCA_963574885.1 of Lepilemur ruficaudatus. Classification (NCBI taxonomy): domain Eukaryota; kingdom Metazoa; phylum Chordata; class Mammalia; order Primates; family Lepilemuridae; genus Lepilemur; species Lepilemur ruficaudatus. The sequence goes on along the minus strand of CAUYRT010024153.1, from coordinate 47,029 downwards.
ACCTGGCCAGGTCTCAGCTCAGCCCATCACCACGGTAACTCATCTGTCTCCTCGCTGTCTGCCTGTCACCCGCTACCACCTTCGTCCTATCCTTGCCTCGTTTATAAGCATAATGTTGCGTGATAATTGGTGTTCTTGTTCGGTTGCTTATTATGACAGTTTGGGGAGCAAGGCCACTGTAAAACCTAGAGCAGAGAAGTCATCCCTTGGTATTAACTATCTGGCCAGCAGGAGTAGACACGATCAGAATGTGAGAAGACACAGGCACAGGCAGTAGCGAGGCTGAGAGAGAGAATGGGGCAGGGGAGGTGGGGGGAGTGCACTTCTGTGGGGGGAAGATAACTAAGTGCAGAGGAAGGATTTCACAGCAGAAAATTCCCCCAGCCACCAGGTAAGCCTCAGCACTCACCAAGTTCTCAGGATAGATTTTCCTGGATTTCATCAGAGTCTTGCTTTTTCAAATACCTATACTATACAGATGGCTAAGACATATTCTCAGTCCCTCCTCAGCTCCTTCTGAAATTAACTGCTGCACTCAACACACTTTCCTGAGCACTTGCTACGCGCTAGACATCATTCTTGATTCTGGGGATTCATCAGCAAACAAAAGTCAAGGTCTCGCCTCCAGTGGAGATGGTGAGTGTGTTGAGAGAGGAAAAGGTGCTGAAAAGGGTGGTTGACAGGATGATAAAGCAAATAAACTGAAGAAGATTATATTTGGACTAGTTCTTTAAAGGAAGCAGAAGTTGACTGGGGAAGCTACCGTACTACAGTCAGGAGAGGTTTGTTGGAAGAGGTCGGATTTGCTATGAAAACAATTGATCTCCTGGAGGCAGAGAGTACAGTGATGGTTACTAGAGGGAAGGGCAGCCGGGAGGGGGGAATAAAGTGAGGATGGTTAATGGGTGCAAAAATATTATTAGGTAGAATGAACAATATTTGATAGCACAACAAAGAGACTGTAGTCAACAATAAGTTATGCTATGCTGTAAAATAACTAAAAGCGTAATTGGAATGTTCCTAACACAAGGAGATGATAAATGCTTAAAGTGATAGGTATCTCAGTTATCCTGATCTGATGATTACACATTGTATGCCTGTATCAAAACATCACATGTACCCCATAAATATTCACAACTCTTATGTGCTCATCATTAAACATTTAAAAAGAGGTCAGATTTGCACTGAGATGTGAAGGATGAGAAAGACTCAGCTGGGGAGAGTGCACGTGTGTACCAGCCTGTGAGGGGAGAGCTTGGCTGCCCAGGAATGGGAAGGGGCCAGGCTGGCTGCAGGAGAGACAGGTGAGAGACAGGTGTGGCCAGGCAGGTGGAACCAGCATGGTAGGGCCTGCAGGCTTTGTGAGGAGTGTGAGTCTCATTACAAATGCCGTGAGAAGGCATCTCAAAGTCACATAAGAAAGACAATAAGATCTGGCTTACTTTTGTAGTCGACCCCTCTGGCTGCTGGGCAGAGAAGTGGAGCAGAAGGGGCTAGAGTAGAAGCAAGGAGATGATCATGAAGCCATCGCCAGCTTTCTATAGGAGAAGCGATGCAGGTTGGAGAAGGGGGTGTGTGTTGATGAAGAATGGTGGGTGGGTTTGAGAGTTTTGACATTTCCAGGTAGGATGTGTGACATCAGAGAGTAGGAGAAGTTAAGCATGACTCCTCGTTTTTTGGAGGGTGAGTGAATGGGGTTATGATTTGGCTCTTGGTAAGTTTGAGTTGCCCATTAGTCATCCCGGTGGAGATGGGTATCAAATAGCCATTTGCGATGGAGAGACCTGCATTCAGGGATGAGATCAGGGCCAGAGTCATATTAGCAAAGACTGGGTACATAAAGTTATGGAAACCCTACAATCACTGAGGGAGAGAAGCCCCGAGGAATAGCAAAGTTAATAGGTCATAGTAGGTCACGTAGGAGACCATGTGGTACCAGAGAGGAGGAGGATCAGAAGAGCCGTGTTCCAGATGCCAAAATAGTCCAGTGTGTAAAACAGGGAGGAATCATTTGTTCCGCTGTAAGTTCTCGAGGAGTTGAGTGAAATGAGAACACAGTGTTCACTGGGTTTAGCCATGTGGAGGATACTGCAGCCTTGTTGCATATTTTTAGAGGAGTGATTTAAAGCACAGGTGAGTCGGCCTCCAGCATCACCTGCAGGAAGCTTGGCTTGTTCCGCCCTTGTCACTTCACCCACGTAGGCAAGGGGCTCCTCTTTGTTCCAGCGTACCTAGGCCTTTCTCTGTCACTCAACTGCAATATTGTAATAGGGTTTTCTGTTGATACTGTGTTGCTTCTCAACTGTGAGTGCCTTGAGCAGAGCTTATACTTTTTACATATGTGTATTTCCTAGCCTGGTGCCACTCCACACACGCTTGCTAAATTAATGAGTTGCATATTCTTGCATATTGTTTCTTTGCTTGTATCATCTGGCCCTGTGTTCTGCCATGCAGATGCAGTGATGAGCCTGGGTTTCCTGTTTCCCAGTCGGTCTGCTGCCCTCTTCCTGGCCATCTGCCTGCTACAACCACTGCCTTGCCTGGGCCAAGGGTATCTTTTGCCCAGGGTTGCATAACTCCTCCTCCTCCTCTTCCTCCTTCTCTGTCATCACCAAGCCGGCTGCCCGCGGTAGATTCTGAAGGCTTGCCCAGCCCTAGTCCTTTCTCCCTGGACGTTGTGTTTTTACCCGGTGCCTGGTTGGGAGTCGTACGTGAAAACCTGTGGAAATCATTCTTTATCGATTTCAGAAACCTCATCTCTTCCCCACCTCAGAGTTCTTTGGAGAAAGTCATCTCTGCAGTTAACTCCATACAATTTACTATTTTTGACACTTTTTTCCCGCTACTGCACACCTGGATGTCTTAAAGACCTGGAAAGTGTGGGTTTCACCAACCTGGTAGTGATGGACTGTAGCAACCTCACAAGGGTTCTTTTTAGCAAGTTTTCCTTTTGGTAGTTATTTTGCCACCATGGGTACATGGAAGTGTGTTTTCTTCTGTGCTACTTCTGTAGCTTTGTTTTCCACTTCATTATCCTCCAGTGGCAACACGCCAATTATACTAGTTGCTGTGGAGATATTAAGAATAGCGCTAATGGCTAATGCAGGGTTAGTCCTTTAGGTGGAGGGATAGAGGCAAGAGGACAACATAAATCTTGTTTTTGTGCAAATGTTTCCTAGTAACAAAAGCAATTAATGTTACTAGAGACTGTGGTATAGAAGTGTCTGTATGGGATTTGCTGATGCTTTTAGAAGAGATTGGCTTTCTTAACTAACAAAAATATTAATTTAAGATTCTGGTCCTATTAGAGATAAGGCCCTTTAGAGATGAATTCCCTATTTTAATACTTTCCTGCTCATTCTTTAATTTATGTCTTTTGTTTAATAGGACGTTGCCCCACATAGACAAAATCTTTTGTGGAAGTGATCTTTTAAAATTCATTTCTTAAAAGCTTTTTTAACTAAAAACATTACTAAAGGAGTTTTTACTAAAACCTCTTACAATTCATTTCTTAAATGCTTTTTTAAGTAAAAATATTACTAAAGGAGTTTTTACTAAAAACTCTTAAAATTCATTTCTTAAAAGCTTTTTTAAATAAAAACATTACTAAAGGAGTTATTTGCATATTATTCCATCTGATTTTTATTTCATGAAATCTTGCAGCTTCCGTGGCCTTTGTTACAGTTAGGGATTGTGTCCCAATGTCCAGGACGGTCCCAGTGTACACCTGTTGTCCTGGTGTAGCTGATTAGTAAGGCTCTCAATCTCTCTCCAGACTGGCCTGGTTTAGATGTACAATTTCATGATTACCCTAATCAAAGACCAAATTTAATAGAAAACTGAAGGAATGAAGCATTCTGTATATTTTTTGTTTTAATCTCCCTAACTTTTATACCCATGCATGTATGTGTGTATTCATATATGTTCTTTTTTTTTTTTTTTACTTTTTTCAGCTTCTAGAACCTTGATAGATGTCTTGATACTGCAGAAATATATATATTTTCTTATTGCTGTTGTGAGCTGACTTGACTTAAAGAACTTCTCTTCTTGAGAGAGAGAGCCCTTATATTTCCTCATGTTACATTTTCACTAAGATTCATTTCACTGTAATAGGGCCTGACTTGCTTCTCCTACATGGGAAGGGGTTATTTTTAGGGGGGGTAACACAGCACCCTAGCTGTGCTGATTTGAAAGGACTTCCACATCTCAATCTTTTTTTTTTTATTTCAGCACATTATGGGGGTACAAATGTTTAGGTTACATGTGTTGCCTTACCTCCCTTTCCCCCCAGAGTCAGAGCTTCAAGCATGTCCATTCCCCAGACGGTGCCCATCGCACTCATTATGTATGTATATACCCATCCCCTCCTCCCCCCTCCCATCTGCCCGACGCCCAGTAAATGTTGTTCCTATATGGGCACTTAGGTGTTGATCAGTGAAACCAATTTGCTGGTGAGTACATGTGGTGCTTATTTATCTATTCTTGCGATACTTCACTTAGTAGAATGGGTTTCAGCTCTATTCAGGAAAATACAAGAGGTGCTAGATCACCATTGTTTCTTATAGCTGAATAGTACTCCATGGTGTACATATACCACATTTTATTAATCCACTCATGTATTGGTGGACTCTTGGGTTGTTTCCATATCTCAATCTTGATCTCCCCCCACCCCAATATACATGCTCACTTCTGGTCCACTACAGATTTTTTTCTCCTAGGTGTGGAATGGGTTTGTATCCTAGACTGTTTTTTTTTTTTTTTTTTTTTTGAGACAGAGTCTCACACTGCTGCCTGGGCTAGAGTGAGTGCCGTGGCGTCAGCCTAGCCTACAGCAACCTCAAACTCCTGGGCTCCAGCGATCCTACTGCCTCAGCCTCCCGAGTAGCTGGGACTACAGGCATGCGCCTCCATGCCCAGCTAATTTTTTCTATATATTTTTAGTTGGCCAATTAATTTCTTTCTATTTTAAGTAGAGACGGGGTCTTGCTCTTGCTCAGGTTGGTTTCGAACTCCTGACCTTGAGCAATCTGCCCGCCTCAGCCTCCCAGAGTGCTTGGATTATAGGCGTGAGCCACCGCGCCCAGCTATCCTAGACTGTTTATAGCCTCATCTCTCTATTAGCAGCTCAGTTGTCATTACATCCAATGGTAGAACAGCCCTGGAATCGGAAAGGAAGAATCTTTTAAAAGTTAGACACCGTGAGGGGTAAAAAGTGCCATTTTCATATGCAGTCTTTTTTTTTTTTTTTTTTGAGACAGAGCCTCACTCTGTTGCCCGGGCTAGAGTGCCATGGCATCAGCCTAGCTCACAGCAACCTCAAACTCCTGGGCTCAAGCGATCCTCCTGCCTCAGCCTCCCAAGTAGCTGGGACTACAGGCATTCGCCACCATGCCCGGCTAATTTTTTCTATATATTTTTAGTTGGGCAATTAATTTCTTTCTATTTTTAGTAGAGATGGGGTCTCGCTTTTGCTCAGGCTGGTCTCGAACTCCTGACCTTGAGAGATCCTCCCGCCTTGGCCTCCCTCCCAGAGTGCTAGGATTACAGGCGTGAGCCACCGCCCGGCCTTGATATGCAGTCTTGCATTTAAAAAATATTCACTTTCCTTCTCTAACTCTTCTTCTTAATGTCAAGTTTATCGTTGTAAACACTCTGAAAATCATACTAAAATTTTTATGATTTGATCAAAGATCCTGGGGAAATTTTCTGAGAGATTATGCCCTGGGACCAGTGGGATCTTGATGTGGCTCTAAAAGAAACAAAGTTAGCAAATTACTAGCATTGGAGGCCACCTCTCAGGGTTAATCTCTAGAAAAGAGCCCGGCGCACTGCTCCACATGCTGGGACAATCAGAGTTGGTGAGGGGAGGGGCTCGGCAGGAACCCCGCGAGCCCCTGTCTTGTGCCAGGCTGGGTGCAGTGTCACAAACGGAACAGACTCAGTCCCTACCCTCACAGAGCTCACCATCTAGTGCGGGACACGTCCAGGTAGGACAAAGAAACAAGTTGCAGAAGGGGATCCGTGGTGCCAGAGAATGAGAAGAGACACCTACTGTGGACAGTGGTCACGAAAGGGCCCCTTTGAGGAAGGAACATTGAAGTTGAGAAGTGAAGATGCCAACCGTTTGTCGTTGTTAATCCAAGGCAAAACCCTGTGAAGTTGGTGGTGTGTCAAGGTGAGATTCAGTTCAAATAATTTGTTCAGGGTAATTTAGCCAATTATTAGCAAATGTGAGGCCCTTCTGAGTTCCTCTAGTGCAGAACTCCTCCACCTACTTTTCATTATCACCCCTCTTTAGAGGAATCTTTTTAGAGAGATTTTTCCTGAGCACCTCCTCCCCTGTGGGATGTTAGAGGTCTTTGTAGAGCCACGAGACATTTTTTTTTTTAACCTTTGAAGCACCAGTTTTTGCCCCTGTTGAGAATGCATGGTCTGTTAGCACGGCTCATTTTCAGGCAGTCAGAAATTGTCTTTGGATCTTCAACTGGATCTTAAGTTCTTGGAGGCAGAGACCAGCTCTAGTTGGGACAGCTGTAAGAATAGATGCTACTTATGTGGCACTTTCTTTTTTAATCTTCCAGGAGGTTGGGAAAGATGGAATAGAGATGTTGGAAGTCGAGCTTGAAAATTCTTAGATGGGGCTGGGCGCGGTGGCTCATGCCTATAATCCCAGCACTCTGGGAGGCTGAGGCAGGAGGATCGCTCAAGGTCAGGAGTTTGAAACCAGCCTGAGCAAGAGTGAGACCCTGTCTCTACTAAAAATAGAAATAAATTAATTGGCCAACTAAAAATATATAGAAAAAACTAGCCAGGCACGGTGGTGCGTTCCTGTAATCCCAGCTACCCGGGAGGCTGAGGCAGGAGGATCGCTTGAGCCCAGGAGTTTGAGGTTGCTGTGAGCTAGGCTGACACCACGACACTCTAGCCGGGGCAACCAAGTGAGACTCTGTCTCAAAAAAAAAGAAAAAAACAGAAAATTCTTAGATGGTCTAGTTTTAATTTCTAACCTCTTCTTTTTTTTTTTCTTTTTTTTGAGACAGAGTCTCACTTGGTTGCCCCGGCTAGAGTGTCGTGGTGTCAGCCTAGCTCACAGCAACCTCAAACTCCTGGGCTCAAGCGATCCTCCTGCCTCAGCCTCCCGGGTAACTGGGATTACAGGAACGCACCACCGTGCCTGGCTAGTTTTTTCTATTTTTAGTTGTTTGGCTAATTTCTTTCTATTTATAGTAGAGATGGGTCTTGCTCTTGCTCAGGCTGAACTCCTGAGCTCAAATGATCCTCCCGCCTTGGCCTCCCAGAGTGCTAGGATTGCAGGCGTGAGCCACCACGCCCGGCCCTAACTTCTTTATATTTAGATGCAGAAACTAAGATTACTAGGGAAGGTCAGGATGAGTGAGTCTCCTAAATCCAATCTGGTGCTATTCCCAAGGCACTCTTGGTAAGGACCAGATCTGGGAAGACTGCGATTAATTGATTTGTCAGACTCTTCTAGTACTTTCCTGGAATAGGGTGATCAGGGTGCATTGGGATAAAAAGGAAAAATCTGATTGATTACTGCTTCTGTGTTTCAGAGGCATCACAACATTTGTTTACAAAGACAATTTTATAGAAGTTGAGGAGAAAAGTGAACTAAAGATGGGCTATTAGTAATCTTTTTAAGAGAAGGAAATTAACTGTTGTTTATCACTGTGATTCTCTTGTTATTGAGTCAAGATTATTCATGTCTTAAAGGACATGGGTTTATCAAGTATAGTTCATGTAATATATATAAGATTGGGAAGAATTTAGAGAATATATTTGAAGTTAGGTGGAGTCTGGATCTTTTCCTCTGTGTTTTAAGGTGTGTGTGAGAGAGAAATTTGGATCAAACTAGCTTTAGCTCTCTGAACAGTCATGAAAACCAGAGTGAAGTGCACCTGTCTTAATGACCTGTCTTGCTGCCGTTTGTGTCTCAATGAATTTTGGAGATAGGCTCATCTTGCCAAGTAGACTTTAACATTTTGTAGTTATTGCTTCCTTTTATTGTTTCTTCATCAGCCGTTAGTTTCAGATTGTAAGTTTTTTTCAACTCTATCCATAGGAGAATCCAAGCACATGTTTCCCCTTCTTCTAATGTTTTTGTTTTGTTTTCCTTCTTGGCAAGTGAATTGCCTTTAGTAGGTGAGCAAGGAGCAGGAAAAGTATGAATCTACATCCAGAAGGATGCAATTTATAAAAGTTCTTTCTAAATGGTTTAGTAAGTGAGACAAAAAGGTATTAGTCCCTAAATTTCATTTGTGTACTTTCTGCCCCATTTGCATAAGCAGTTGAGCCTCTTCTCTATTTTGCCATTATCACTAAAGAAAGCGAGGCTGAAGTTTTGTGTCATAAATCTGCAGTCGCCAATCCCTGGGCCTCAGACTGCTATGGTGAGTGGCCTATAGGCACTGGCCGCACAGCAGGAGGTGAGTGGCAGGTGAGCAAGCGAAGCTTCATCTGCATTTACAGCCGCTCTCCCGTCACTCGCATCACCGCCTGAGCTCCGCCTCCTGTCACATCAGCGGCAGCATTAGATTCTCATAGGAGTGCGAACCCTACTATAAACTGTGCATGCGAGGGATCTAGGTTGCGGCTCCTTATGAGAATCTAATGACTGGTGATCTGAAGTGGAGCTGGGGCGGTGATGCTAGTGCTGGGGAGCGGCTGCAAATACAGATTATGATTAGCAGAGAGGTTTGACTGCACAATAAATGTAATGTACTTGAATCACCCCGAAACCATCCCCACCCCCACCCCTGGTCAGTGGAAAAATTGTCTTCCATGAAACCAGTCCCTGGCCAAAAATGTTGGGGACTGCTGTAAATGATGTACTTGATCGTTCTACTAAAATGTTATTTGTGAAACAGTGTTAGGGTAGGGCATATACTCATGTTTATATAAGTCATTATTAGATATTTTTAAATTGTAAGAATCCTTTGATCCCTTCAACGTGAAACTTAAAAGAAGGAAATTATGGACAAAATGCTTTCTTTGAATCATTTGTCCTCAAAGTATTTTTATTCTTTGAAATGAGAGTTGATTATATTCTAAAGAGAATTTGGATTTACTCTTTAAACATATCCAGAATTTAACAAATATGGTTATCTGAGCCAGCTTTATTTTTCAGTGTTTGTTTATAAACCACAAGTGTTACTAATAGTTTCTTGCTGCTGTGCTTGGAGGCAGCCGTGGTGGAAGTGGTGTATGTCAGCTGTGAATTGCCATGGATGCACTTGTCAACAGTGAGAAGCAGAATGAGCTGAGAGTGTCATGACAACGGGGATCGGAGGTGGCACTTGTGGCACTCTGAGGCTCAGAGTGCTTCATTCTAAGGGTCATCTCACATGAAAAGACTCAGAGATCTCACATGCTTTGGGTTAGGACTGAAGAGTAAATTCACTGTGCAAGGCAGGGCTGCACTATGAAGGGCATTCAAGGTGACCAAGCAGCTTCATGGAAGTTTGAAAATGACAGAAAATGATCTTATGGAACCTGGCTGCTATTTCTATAGTCAAATGTCTGTCTTATTGGCACATGTGCTTTGCATTAATTGTATCTTTTTAGCTGAGGCGTAGTCAGTTTTCAAGAGGTGATTAAAATACCTCTTTTTAAAAGCATCTTGGATTTGGCCAGGTTGGGAGGGGTGTGTAACCAAAGTATCTAGGGGTGTTTAAAGAAATGAGTGTCTACTCTCATTGAGACTCGATTTTAGATTCTAAAATGAACCAAGAAAATGACCCTCAGTACATCTCTTCAAAGAACTCTTGTTTAAATGGAATTTAACTACGTGTTGTCAAATGTTTCTTTCTTTTTTTTTTCATGTCACAATGCCTGTTGAAAATTGCATTTTGGTGTAATAAGAAAGGCACCTTTAAAAACAATTTTACAATTTTAGATACATTAACTGTATTTTACTCCATCTTTCTTTGCTAACAGACATTGAGGACTTCCATTTGGATAACATTGATTTTTGTCAATTTTGAAAGGAAAATGCTTCAAATGCTTTCTTAAAATTCTTTTTCTGGGGCCGGGTGCAGTGGCTCATGCCTGTAATCCTAGCACTCTGGGAGGCCGAGGCTGGTGGATAGCTCAAGGTCAGGAGTTCGAGACCAGCCTGAGCAAGAGCGAGACCCCCGTCTCTACAATAAATAGAAAGAAATTAATTGGCCAACTAAAAATATATGTAAAAAATTAGCCAGGCATGGTGGCGCATGCTTGTAGTCCCAGCTACTTGGGAGGCTGAGGCAGAAGGATCACTTGGGCCCAGGAGTTTGAGGTTGCTGTGAGCTCGGCTGACGCCACAGCACTCCTACAGCCCGGGCAACAGAGTGAGACTGTCTCAAAAAAAAAAATTCCTTTTCTGTCTTTCATGATTTTTATTATTATCAGTATTATTATATATTTTTTAAAAATTTCAGAACATTACAGGGGTACAAATATTTTGGTTGTATGCGTTGCATTTGTACTGCTTGAGACAAAGTTGTAAGTGTGCCCATCACCCAGCTAGTGTACATTGTACCCATTAGGTGTGATTTCATCCATCCCTTCCTCCCCCTCCACCTGCTTGATATCGATGCGCTTTACTTCCATCTGTGCACATGAGTGCTGTTCATTTAGTTCCAATTTAATGGTGAGTACATGTGGTATTTGTTTTTCCATTTTTGAGATATTTCACTTAGGAGAATGGTCTCTTGTTCTATCCAGATTGTTATAAAAGGTATTAATTCATTTTTTATGGCTCAATAGTGCTCCATGCAAATGTTTCTTTCATTTGCTAAGTTGTGCAGCCACTGGTCTATCTTGGTTTCTACTGGGGACTAGACCATCTGTTCCCTCATCTCCATAGACTGGGGACAGAGTGGCCACAAGTTATGACAGATGATTTTAGCTCTCCTAGGCTAGAGGCTTGGAAGTCTTCTTCCCTGTCCCCTGAAGCCAGGAGCAAGGCGGAACCCAGCAGCTTTGCTGAGCCAGGAAGAGGAACTGTTCAGGAGAAATGAGAGGAGAGGCTGTGCTGAATGTGCTAGGCCAACTGAGCAACCAGACGTGGAACTCCCTAGGGGTTGAGTCTCTGGGCCCCACGACGAGTAGGGCAATGTTTGTGGCAATCTAAAGATGCATCTGAGGCCTGGATTAGAAGAACCTTCTGTCTCTGAGCCTCTGCGGAGACAGAGTCTGGATTTGGTAGTGGAAGTAGGAAACACCCGAGAAGAGAGAGGGTGATCATCCTGTGTTGTGGGTGTGGCCAAGGAGCCTGTGGTCTGGAAGGGAGGAAGCAGAGGGTGGCCGTTTAGTGAAAGCAGCATGGGGCGTATTGTGAGTATTGTAGCTGCACCTTCCTCAGCTACGTGTGCTTTGAACCCCAACATTCCCTACATGATCAACTGTATATTGTTATGAACCTAAGGGGGACCCAAACACCAAAGGAAATGCAGAAAAGGTTTTTAAAAAGATAAACTTGCTTTAGTAGTGTGGTTCCTTGAGGCAAGCAGCTAGGGAACTCTTTAGTTAGGGGTCCCCATTAAAGTGACGTGACGCTTTGGCTATGAGAATGTTCCTAAGGGTTGTCCTGAAGATGTCATTTTGGAAACAAGTCTTCTCTTAGGGGTGGTTTTGTCAGGGTACAGTTTTGCAAATGCATGTTACATGTTTGTGCTAACGCCTTGTGTGTGTGCTTCCACTGCACACTGGACGGAGCTTTCATCTCAGCAGGGGTAAGGTGTGCCCTGCCATTCGGTATAGAAAGCGTCACCTTCATGAATATGCATGTGCAGTATGAAGAGCTATAGGAGGCAGTGATGACGTTACAGAGCTAAACTTGGTATGCTGCAGAGTGGAATGCAGCTCTGGCCGCAAATGTTCCAACAACATTAAGCCACATTTAGAATGCTCCCTGCTTTTAGAAGCCTTAAGTGCTTTCAAATCGTAAGGCAATTTTGGATCCATGATTGTGTTTGAGCAAATTTGTCATTGTTCTTAGAGGACATCACTGGCGGGGGTGGGGGGGTGTTTTTCATTAATGTGGGAGTGTTGCTTTACAGCTTATAAATCACAATATTTGGACTATTTCTGGTTTTAATATTTGAAAACAATTCTTGCTATCTGAAAGGGCTAAGGGTTTATAGCTGATTTTGAGAAGTAATTTTTGTGGTGCATTAATAGGCTTTATTTTTTAGAGCAGTTTTAGATTTGTAGAAAACCTGAGCAGAGAGGAGAGAGTTCCTATATGCTGTGCTTCCCACCCCTCTGCTTCCTGCGTTAGTGTGGTACACTTTTTACCATTAATGAGCCAGTAGGATATGCTATTATTAACCAAAGTCCACAGTGGAGTTCACTTTGTGTTGTGTATTCTGTGGGGTATGGAAAGTGTACACAGCACGTATCCATCATTGTAGCCCACAGGGAGTGGTTTTCCTGCCCTAAATATTCTCTGAGCTCTGCCTGTGTATCCCGGCCTCCTTCCAACCCCTGGCAACCACTGATCTTTGTACTGTCTCCATAGTTTTGCCTTTTCTGGAATGTCATGTAGTTGGAATCCTAAAGTGTGTAGTCTTTTCAAGATTGGCTTCTTTTATTTAGCAATTTGCATTTGATATTTCTTCGTGGCTTGTGAAATAAGGTCATCTCTTTTTAGCACTGAATAATAACACATTACATGGTATACCACAGTTTGTCATTCACCTGTGGAAGGACATCTCGGTTGCCACCAATTTTTGGCAATTACGAATAAAGTTGCTAGGGTTAGGGTTAGGTCTTTAGCCTACTTTTTAATCAGGTTCTTTGCTTTCTTATTGCCAAGTTTCAAGAGTTCTATGTATATTTTGGATCTAAGTCCTTTATCAGATGTGTGTTTTGTAAGTATTCTTCCCTAGTCTGTGACTTGTCTTCATTCTCTCTCTTTTTTTTTTTTTGGAGAGAGAGTCTCACTCTCTTGCCTAGGCTAGAGTGCCGTGGCGTCAGCCTAGCTCACAGCAACCTCAAACTCCTAGGCTCAAGTGATCCTCCTGCCTCAGCCTCCCGGGTAGCTGGGACTACAGGCATGTGCCACTGTACCCTGCTAATTTTTTCTATTTTTAGTTGTTTTGGCCAATTTCTTTCTATTTATAGTAGAAACGGGGTCTTGCTCTTGCTCAGGCTGGTCTCGAACTCCTGACCTCAAGCAATCCTGCTGCCTCAGCCTCCCAGAGTGCTAGGATTACAGGTGTGAGCCACCACACCCGGCCCTGTTCATTCTCTTAACAGTGTCTTTTGCAGAGAAGTTTTGAATTTTGACGAAGCCCACCTTCTCAGTTTTTACTTTCATGGTTTGTACTTTTGGTGTTATATATAAAAACGTATCACCAAACTCTAGGTCACCTAGACTTTCTCCTATTTTCTAAATAAATACCTAGATTCTTTTTTTTTTGCATGTGGGTGCCTGGTTGTTCCAGCACAATTTATTAAAAAGACTGTTCTGAGAAGCAGTACTTTTGAGATACAGAGAGATGGTTCTCTAAGGGAATGCTTAATTTCTGCATGAATTTTTTGGTGTGTGTTCCCCCCTGCAAACCATTCATGCAGTTTAATAGACTAGAAAGTCCTGTCTCCCTGGGGTACAACGTGTCGCCTTTCCACTCAGGCATACACTAGAGTAATCCCGTCCACTAGAATTTACTGCAGTGATGGAATGTTTCGTAATTCTGCGCATGTGGCTACTGAGCAGTTCAAATATGGCCAGTGTGACCGAGAGACTGAATTTTAAATTTCGATTGATTTAAATTCAAACTTAAGTAGCCCCTTGTGCCTTGTGGCTGTTGTATTGGACAGCACAACACTGGGAAGAACAAATTCGAAAGACTATTAATTCAATATCTTTACTTTTTTTCCTTCAGCAAATACTTAATGAGCACCTACTATCTACCAGGTAGATTTCTGGGGCCCTGGGGTACAGGTGAACAGTCCAAATTGTGGTTGAGGTCACTGAAGCTTACAGAACTACAGTGACATTTTAAAGATCACAGTTAGCAATATCAGAATCCAGATTAGAACAAGGCCTCCTGATTGGAATAAAATATTTTTTGCCCCTGCTCTTTTCCCCAGAAAGCCCCTTTTCTTCTTCTTTTCATCATATTAATACTTCTCACTGCTCTCAGTGAGAAGGTGGCTCACCCACTACATTTTTACAAGTTAACCAAAGTACAGTGAAAAGCAAAGTGAAAAATCAGTAGGTGTATCCCCACTGGAAAGAGCACACAAGCTCGCATTTCCCTGATACACTTTTTGTTTAGAAATGTGATGGAAACCTGGGATTATTTACTGTCTGTAATCCTTCTTGTAAAGATGAATATGAATTATCCCTTTTCCTATTCCTATTTCTAGACACTTTAAGAAGTTGGGGGTTAAACCTCAGGGGTTCTTTTTCCATGTGCTGAATCTCATCCGTCTCTTGAAGGTGCCATATTCTGAGATCAGGGCGGCAGCCAAGGTGTCTAACACCCGTGCGGAGAGTGTGTGGTCCTTTCACTTTCCCTTCCTGTAGGGGCCTCTCGCCAGGCATGACTCAAAAGCCCAAGGTAGAAACACGTGGCTGCCTTATTTCCTCGGTCAGCATCCCCATCCCATTTTGTGACAGCCTTCTAGAGATTGGGTGGCATCACAGGTTCTACCCGGAGGTTCTCTGATTGACCTTGACCCTCACCCCACCGCCCACCCTCAGTGTGTTCATCTTCCCAGCTTCTGGGTGCTTTGCTTTATCTTCCTTTATCTTGTTCAAGATTGACTTGCAAAAACTTCCACAACTGTGCCCCTCATTTCACTTCCTTCTTTCTTCTTCTCCTTTTCCAGTTATTCCTTGTGCTTTAATCGTCTCCTCTATTTGGACACCAGGTAACTCTTTGGGATCTTGAATTTTTAATTTCTTGACTCCTATTTTGTTCTCTGTACACATCATCTTTCCTCTTAAACTTAAAAGACTTGAGTGGTGGCTCATGCCTGTAATTCCAGCATTTTGGGAGGCTAAGGGAGAAGGATCGCTTGAGGATCCTCCTGTTCAAGACCAGCCAGAGCAAGAGTGGGACCCGGTCTCTACAAAAAATAGAAAAATTAAGCAGGCGTGGTGGTGCCTGCCTGTGGTCCTAGCTAATCAGGAAGCTGAGGCAGGAGGATCACTTGAGCTGAGGAGTTTGAGGCTGCTGTGAGCTATGATCACATCATGGCCCTCTGGCTCTGGCAATAGACCATGACCCGTTCTAAAAAAAAAAAAAAAAAGACGATGATGACTTAAAAGACTTTACTTTATAAAATGGGGGTTCATATAAATATGCTAACATGTAATTTGCTTTGTGATTGCTTGGAAAGAACGTAGGAAACCTGCAAAATGTGGATGGGCGTAGCACGCAAGTAAACCAAGTATAAGTCATGCATCTTTTAAAACATATTTCTCACAAGAGAAGCAAACTGCTGATCACCGGTGCGGAGGCTAGAGTAAACAACCTCTCAGAAATCTTAAAGGCAAGGACAACAAAAGATTAGGAAGAAGAAAATAAAAACTAGAGGAAGTGGATTACCAGCCACGTAATCTTAGTAATTACCATTCAGTCCACCAAGAGGCATGGACGGCTGGGAACGGGTCCAAAGGAGAACCTAACCTGGATAGTTCGTACATGCTCAGCTCTAGCTAAGTTGCTCAGTGTAGCTATTCTGCTCTTTTTATTAACCACTCAGGTATATGCACTTATCATGCGGTGATAATACTTCCATGTATCCCGAGGAGTCACTCTACCTTCCAACAAATGTCCTCTTGCCCTGAGCGGGGTCAGCTTCTCTGGCAGCTTCTCTGTGATACCTCCCTCCCAAATCTGCTTCTGTCTTAATTCATTTTTATGAATTGAAGTTCTTGTTTCATTTTTACTTTGGGTTTTATTTCTATTTTCAAAGGCAGGATTTTGACCAAGGGTAGTAATTATAGTAAATATGTACATTTTGCTTTAATTTTATCGACTATATAATTATACTATATTTAACTGGCGAGGCTTACCTCTCTGCCGCCTAGTGGTACATCGCCACAAATGGCATCTTGCTAAATAGAAAACTTTTAAGATTCCAGGACATGATGTTTTTATTTGCTTAACCCCCCCACACAATGACCAAAAAGAAAAGTTTTACTGTTTTTATCCTTAGTACATAATGATATTAAACAGATGTGTTTGTCATAGTAAACTTTTGTTTTGTTTTGTTTTAGAGACTGTTAGTATGGTAGGCATTTGGAAATTTGTTTTGGGAATTTTAGTCTAATCTTTTAACTTTTTAATTACAGTAGCAACCTGTATTTATTTCAGAAAATTTTATACCTGGATAAGCAAAAATTAAATTTAAGTGATCTATAGATCTGTTGCCTGTTAACATTTTGCATTATCTTTGTATCTTATGTATCTACATGCTTGTGTATGTGTAAGCAGACACAAGTATGTTTACACATACAACTTTTAAAAAACAGGACAAATTGGCTGGGTGTGGTGGCTCACGCCTGTAATCCTAGCACTCTGGGAGGATCGCTTGAATTCAGGAGTTGGGGACCGGACTGAGCAAGAGCAAGACCCCATCTCTATTAAACATGGAAAAACTTAGCCAGGTATAGTGGCAAGTGCCTATAGTCCCAACTACTCGGGAGGCTGAGGCAGGAGGATCGCTTGAGCCCAGGAGTTTGAGGTTGCTGTGAGCTAGGCTGATGCTACTGCACTCTACCCCGGCCAACAGAGCAAGACTCTGTCTCAAATAAATAAATGAATGAATGAATGAAAGAATAAGAGGATAAATAGGTCATATACATATTGTTTTATACCCATGAACATATCATGAACCACTTGTCATTCTCCACTAAACATAGTGAAAGAGTATTTCATTATTCCATATCCCATCGTATCCACCCACTACAGTTTATTTAAGCAGTCCCTTAATATTGGACACGTAGGTTGTTTTCGGTTTTTCACTGTTATTAGCAATGTCATGGTTAATATGCTCAGAGCTAAATCTTTGTTCACATTCTTAAGAGGTTTATAAAATATAAGAAACGTATTTATAATAGTCCTGGAGAGCAACTTGATAAATTTATGTTGGTTTTGTTAAAAGCCAATTTAATATGTGAAAAAGAAAATGCCATCTCACTTCTTTGATTCATGTTTCTTTGCTCACCAGTGAGGTTAAATACTTTCTCACTTTCAATGTTAAAATATGAGGGGTTATTTTATTTCAGGAAGTTTGTTAAAATTAAAAATTACTTGATTTTCACTGTTAGGATACTATGTGACCTTCTTGTCATTTCTCATGACTTTGAGGAGTTCAGGAGTTTGACTAACAACTTTGTGTCAGGAAGGAAAGCAGTAGATGCTGATTGTCCGGGCCGTGTGGGACCTGACATAAAAACTGCAGAGGGCAGAGGTTGTGAGACACAGGGCTTTTTAATCTGTGGTTCAACCTTCTTTGGGCTTAAAAAAAAAAGACAAGATTTCTGTTTCTTGGATGTTTTGCATGCAGTGTGCGTTAGACAGAGAGAAGTACAGAGCGCCCTTTCAGGATATTTTAAATGTAAGAGTCTATCATTAGAAAACACTATTTTTGAGTTGTAATAAAATTTTGCTCTGAAAGCACCCATCTAAATTAGTGGGTCATTCCTCCTCCTTTCCTCCCCACCCCCACATTCACATCTGCCACAGGTACGGACTGTGCTTCTGGAATCTTCCAAGTTCAAACTCGCATGTCACCGTTTCGTAATATTAAAAATGCCCCGACTCCCCTGCTGAGGATCACCTCAGCGACTTCCTTGTCTTACTTGTGAGGGGCTGACATACGACTCTTTAGGGACACTGCTTATTGTATAAAGTGGGAGTTAGTCAGTGAACCAATGTTTATAACTGTCCACTCTGTGCCAGGCTTCGTCCCGAAGAGACAGCAGAAAGCTGTGGCCCCTTCCCTCATGGCGCTTGCAGTCTGACAGAAGAGACACAAGTAAATCTTTACAAATAATCGACTAAGCAATTACGATTAGCAGACTGCTACGATGGAGAAAAGTAAGGAGGAAGGTGGAACAGGCGAAGGTGTCTGTCGGAAGGGTCCAGAAAGGCTTCTCCAGGGAAGTGTCTGTGGCAGGACACACAGGGGTGATTACAAACACCGTCTCTTGCAGAATGCCACGCCTAGTGCCTGTGAACTGCTGGGGGATTAATCTATATCTGCTTTGTTTAGCAGTACCCCCCAAGTATTAAAATGAAGATACCTTGCTATGGCTGATTAATCACTTTAAAATCAATGCCATGTCATCTGGAGAAAAAATTCTTAACTAATCAGTCTTAAGAATAACACACTTTGCCAGATGGAACAGGCAAGATTGACAGGTCACTGGGACATCAGCGTATTCGCAGGCCGTGGAATAGCCATGGAAGTTCAAGGGTGTCGTGGTTTCCGTGGACGGGACAGGAGCATCTGAAGAAACACTGCCCTTTTCTAGCTACGGTTTGCTCCCTAATGCCTGGATTATTTCCAGAAAATGTATCTGTTTTCCAAGGCACACTAAAACGTGGCTTAGCCACAATAGCTTTTGTAAGTTGAAGAAGTTCCACATTTAACTGTGAGGTAGAGCCTGAGGTGACAATGACAAATAGGAATATTTTTCCCAGTTGTTTAATCCCTGGAGATTATGGCTGTTCTTTTGCCAGATAACGACTCTCAAGTCCCCTAAACTTCAAAGCAGATGCTGCTGGGGACAGTTGCTTCTCAATGCACTGGGTCACTTGGTGTTTCTGTGTGGCTGTGTGTGGCCATCTCCTGATGCTGGAGAATTTTTATAGTCACCTGACGTTTTGCTCATTTTGTAAGACGTAACTAGATCACCTTCTATTAGTCATTTGACAAATATGTGTAATGTGTACTCTATGCCACGTGCTGTTTCTAAGCTCTTTATTAGTATTAGGTCCTCCTATTCTCTCGTTCATTTCTACTCTGATCTTTGTTATTTCTTTCCTTCTGCTAGTTTTGGGTTTGGTTTGTTCTTTTCTAGTTCCTGGAGAGGTGCATCATTAGGTCACGTGGAGTCTGTCTTCTTGATGTTGCTGTGTAGGCGTTTATTGCTATGAAGTCCCCCCTTAGCACCACTTTTGCTATAGCCTGTAGATACTGCTGTGTTGTGTTTCCATACTCATTTGTTCCAAGAAATTTTTAAAATTTCCTTCTTAATTTCCTTGTTGACCCAACAGTTGTTCAGGAACACGTTGTTTAATTTCCATGTGTTTGTATAGTTTCCGAGGTTACTCTTGTTATTGATTTCTGGGTTTATTCCATTGTGGTCAGAAAGATACTTGGTGTGATTTCAACCTTTTTGACTTTGTTGAGATTTATGTTGTGGCCTAATGTATATGGTCTATCCTGGAGAATGTTCCATGCGCTGTTGAGAAGAACGTGTGTTCTGCTCAGTTGGATGAAACGTTCTGTAAACGTCTGTTGGATCCGTTTGGTCTGTGGTTTAACTCTGTTTCTTTGTTGACTTTCTGTGTGGATGATCTGTCCGTCGTGACAGTGGGGTGTTGAAGTCTCCTGCTATTATTGGATTGCAGTCTCTCTCTCTCTCCCTTTAGATCTAGTCCTATTTGCTTTATGGAGCCTTCGATTCTTTTAAGGACCCTGTGAAGACAGTATTGCTATTGTCCCTATTTATAGATGAGGAAACTGAGGCACAGGGAAATTAAGTGTCTTGCCTGGAGTTGCACCGGTGCTAAGTGTGGAGTCTGGCTTTGGAATCCTCGTTCGTAACGACTAAGCTTCACTGCCTCTGTGGTGAGTCGCTACTGGGGGCAGGTGGAACAGTATTCAATCACAAGAAATGCCTCTCCATCTCCCACTTGTCTTGCGATCAAGAACCCCTGGTCTCTATTTACCTGCCTCTGACGCCACGTTGCTTGTCTCACAGTAGTATTTTGTCATCATCTTTGTAAGTCACATAATTTACTTTATTCCTTTGTGAAGTTATGCGTAGCACCTACACTTCAAATTAAAACACACCATGAACTTCTGTGACACCACTTAAAATGTCTTCACATGACACAAATGAGGGTGTGTGCAGAAAGTTTGGGGAGTAGGAAGCAAGAATTGCATTCTACTGTCTACCCCCTTTTGCTCATTCTCCTTTTCAACAAGGACATGCTGTTGACTAGATGAAAGGCGTCGTGTTTAACTGTGTAATTGAGTGAAATCTGTAAGCTGGCAATATTACAAGTATTGTTAATACTGTGCCATGAACAACTGCAGTTGTCCACAGACTTGAGTTAAAGCCCAAGAGTAACTGTCCTGCTTTAATTTGACTTATGTGAGTGAGGCGTGGGTAGGGACAGTGGGTAGAGTCAAGAGAGAGGCACTCGCTGGAAAAGGGTTCCAGGCAAAATGAGAACAGCAGCCTCCGAGGGTGAGGCACTCTTTCCAGAGGGGTAAACACGTTCTGAGGACAGTAGCGCATGGCACGTGAAATGTAAAGCTGAACTGCTTGCTTCTTATTACGGATCTTACTGGAGTTATTATGGATGGTGCTGGAATAACAGCATTTTGGGCCAGATGAAGTTTGTTTCCTCTCTATGCAGCATTTCAGACACACTTTTTATTGTTTTATTTTTATAACAGCTTTACTGAGATATCATTCACATGCCAGAAAATTTGCTCTTTTAAGGTGTACAGATCAGTAGTTTTTAGTATCGTCATAGATTTGTGCAACTGTCATCCCTATCTAATTTTAGGATATTTACATCACCCCGAAAGGAAACCCCATGCCTGTTAGTATTCCCTCTCTATTCCCCCAGCCCTCGGCAACCATTCATCTGCCTGTTTTTGTGGATCTGCCTGTTCTGCACGTTTCACATACATGGCACCATATAATACGTGGACTTGGTGGCTGGCTTCTTCCACTGAGAATAATGCTGTCAAAGTCCATCTGTGGGGTGGCATGTGTCATTGCTTTATTCCTTTTTATTGCCAAATAATTTATTATATGGATTTGCCACATTTTGTTTATCCATTTAATAGCTGATGGACTTCTGGGTTATTTTCACTTTTTGGCTATTATGCATAATGCTGTTATGAACATTTGTGTACAGTATTTGCGTGGACTGGCGTTTTCATTTTCCTTGGGTATATACCTAGGAGGGACACATTTGTTCTTGAATTTCTTCTAAGAGTTGAGTATTTTTGATGAAAGTGGGATCTCAACTAAGAATCAGTTTCTGGTTGCAGATGGGTATATATCCTGCAGTTGTTAAACACAGATTTTAATAAAATTCATTAGGTGGTTAAAAGATACATAACTCAATTACCAAATCATATACGTATAAGCACAGGTTAGTTGTCTCAGGCTGTACTTTTAGGACATTCATATTGTGGTTCTATGAACTGTGGACCTCCGACCAGTGGCATGCATTTCATGTTCTCCCACAAGGCAAATTTCAGCCACTTAACAATCTACTGACAGATCGCAGCAGCTGTGTGGATTTCAAAGCACATCTTCCACCATTTTGTTTGAAGGTGACAGGTTGTGCACTGCACCTTGCCTGAGTTCCCGTGACATTTAGTTTGCCCTGTATGCATGCAATCCCTCTCCTGGCCTATGCCCTTTGCCATTGGCCTCTGCCCTCTGCTTCTCCACTCCTAGATCACAGTACTCCAGTGGCTCATGCTATTCCATTCTTTAAAACTTCCTGGCTCATTCCTGCCTCCCTGGCCTTTGCACCAGCTGCTCCCTCTGCCTGGTGTGCTCTTCTTTAGTAGCTGCCTCCCCCTTCCCCCTTCACGTAAGTCTTAACGCGATCTCCGCAGAAGGCTTCCCTAATGGCTTACTCTGAATCAGCCGCAACAGCCTTGCTCTGAGTCCGTTTATCATGGTCCTCTTGTTGACCTGTCCCTGCGTTAGGATGCGAGCATCAGGAGGGGAGGCAACCTGCCTGCCTGCGCTGCTCTGTCGCTGGACAGAGGCTGGCAGGGGTTAAATATTAATGGAATGAACGCCTGAGTGGCTCTTCTCCTCCTGAAACGCCACTACCTGTTAGAGCCAGTGTTTTTCTGGTGCTTCTTCTAGAGGGATAGTCTCACAGAGCTCTTCATTTTACTTCCACCCCCAGAAAACCAATAAAACAAAGCATCATTCTTATTTAACCTCTTGCATTTTTTCTTTTCCTTAGAGCTATCATCCTCTGGCCCTACACCACTCTTTTCAGAAAGGATCTGCTACGAGACTGGGAGCGTTGACCGCTGGAAGGACCAAAGGTGGGATTTGCTGAGCTACCGTCTGGAAACAGTAGGTTTGGTGATTCCTGATGCTGTGTCTTAAGTGCAATCTGCATCAGCTGAAGGTGGCTGTCTGCCAGTTATTCTGCAACTTCTCTGCTGTCTTCGCTTCTCCAGTTAAGATATTTCATAAATGCCTTACCTGTGAGAATTGTTGTTTTATCCTCAGGAAAGCCTTGAATTTCAAGCTCTTTCAGATGAGTAGATGTTTCCTCACTCACATTGCTATATTTATTTATTTATTAGTGATTGAATGAGATGGGGTCTTGTCTGTCACCCAGACTGGAGTGCAGTGGCCTAGTCATAACTCACTGCAGCCTCCAACTCCTGAGCTCAACACCTTGGCCTCCCAAAGTGCCGAGATTACAGGGGTGAGCCACCGCACCTGGCCAGATTGCTGTTTTAAATGACAGCAAGAGAAATAAAGGTAACACCGAAATTTCCTAACCTCTTTCCATTATCTCCAAAAGAGAACATTCAGTGAACTATCTCAACCTTAAAAAAAGTTCATGCACTAAAAATCTTCAAAAAAATATCAGTTAGCCATGCACCTGTTCAGCAACATTGCTGAAATTATTACTAGCAAAGTTATCCTGTTTTCATAGTTACTTAAACTGAGGATGAAGAGATGTGGTAGTTACGCCCATTCTGTGCCACTGAGGAAGTTGTTTTGCCTATTGTGATTAACATTGTGCTGCTCAATTCACTGCGTAGACCACTTTGAATTTAATTTCAAGGATAATTTTATTCTTGAAAATAAAAATGGCAGTTGCATTTTTAGTGCAAATGATTTTCTCTTTTCACACTATCACTCTGGGCACCTTACAACTGGGACACATTTGACTCTTAAAATAGCCAATTTTCTTTGAGACAGAGTCTTGCTCTGTAACCCAGGGTAAAGTGCAGTGGCATCATCATAGCTCACAGCAACCTCAAACTCCTGAGCTCAAGGGATCCTCCTACCTCAGCCTCCTGAGTAGCTGGGACTACAGGCATGTGCCACCATGCCCGGCTAATTTTTCTGTTTTTAGTAGAGACGGAATCTCGCTCTTGTTCAGACTGGTCTGGAACTCCTGGCCTCAAGCGATCCTCCTGCCTCAAGCGATCCTCCTGCCTCGGCCTCCCAGAGTGCTAGGATTACAGGCGTGAGCCACTGTACCCCACCAAGAGAGCCATTCTTTTTCATCATTACTGCTTAGTGTGGTGTTTGCCTAAAAGGATTTCAGCCCTAAGATGGACCCCAGGGCCATGTAATCCCAAATTAATTAAAAATAAATTTTTATGAGTAGTTACGATTCATTGTTCAGCACAGCATTCTATAGGATTATTTGTTTTCTGTAAAATTCTAAATAATTCTAGGAATGTTGCTAAGACTAGAATGCCTGTATTGGGCTGGTACCAGGAATGACAACTATTTCTAAATATTTGACACCACTGATGTCTCTCCCTTTGCCTGGTAGTGTCTGTCCCACTGAAGCTGGGTGAAGACAAGAATTTATTTATTCAACAAATAGTTGCTGAACACTTTCTGTGTGCCAGGCACTCTTTTCAGCGTAGCGAATGAGGCAGTGAACAGAACAAAATCCTTGCTTTCACGAGCTTTAAGAAAACCCCCAAATATCCTCAGCAGACAGACGGTAGAAGGGAGACACCAGGAACTTGACTCAGTCTCAGGTGCTCTGGGGGACCCCCCTTTGAGACGGCAGATGAACACAAGCAGGAAAGGAGGGAGTTGGAACCTGATTTGGAACATGAAGCAATCTTCGGCTCTGATGTAATCACTGCAGCATTCTAGAAGTTTATTAAAACAACAGAGGTGCCAGGTTGATAGAACTTAGAAAGGATTACTTTTCAAGTATACTGTTTTTCTATTAATACATTTTTTTCATATTCACAGATTCTGCCTAAATTCTTCCTCTACCATCCCCTCTCAGCTTCTGTCTGTACCTAATGCAACCTTCCAGAATTTCCTCATGCATAAATAAGCAAATAAAGAATATGAATTCATGGTGTCCCCTTTCATAATAGAAAAGATAGCATACTGTACATCTCTGCAATATATGTTTTTTGTAGGGGATGGGTTAACAAATCAGTACTAAGAGACATTCCTCATTTTTCTAAAAAAATCAGTGACAGAGAACTCCATTAATGGACATACGCAGTTTAAATAGTGACCTATTGATGAACATTTGAGTTGCGGCCAATCATTTGTTCTTAATGCTGCACTAAATAACTGTATGTAGGTTATTGTGCGTATATATGATTATATCTGTATAAACTTGGGAAGTAGAATTGCAGGTCATAAAGTATATGTATAATTTTGATAGGTATCATTAAATTATCTCCCAGAGGGGAGGGTTTCTTATCGCATCCTTCTACTTGAAACTTGAGAATACCTGTTATCAGGCTCTGGGTATTTTTCCAGTCCTGGTCAGTTAAATGCCAGGCTGGGTTGTGGGCATTGGCAACATGTACCTATAGAGTCCCGAACTTCTAATGATGCAAACATTTATCTCCCTGTGTGGTAAAGATCTGTTTCCCCAACTAGACTACAAACTCCTTGCGGGTAGAGACAAGGTCTGTCTCATTCTCTTGGCCATAACAGATATTCAAATATCTAATGAAGGTTAAATAGGTTTTCAAAGATGAGACAATTAGTGGTAATTTTGCTCTCAGGGTGCACAAACACAATACACTCTGCTCATGGTCAGAGATGGGGCTCTACTTTCATTTAATTATTAAAAATCTTCAGTTATAGCAAGGGAATGAATATTCATCTCTTATGTTACTGAAATTTATAGTAAGCAGATATCAGCAACAAATTCAGGAGCTTAAATCCTCAGCTATCTTCTGGCAGTTTTATTTCCCAAGAGTAAACCCCATTTTGAGAGTCTGAAGAGCTAAGGTTTCTATTCCCAGTTATATCACAAACCAAACATTTTATACAGCATCGAGAGATCTACTTCTCAACAACAAACCCCAAGTTGGGAAACCTGCTTGAGACTTTAAAGGACTCTTTAAAAATATTTAAAATATTTTAGAAAGTAATTCACCCCCTTATTTCTTGCGACTAGTAATTGCAACCTACAGTGATACAGTTCTAGATAATGACAGTACCCTTTTCTTAAATCTGCTATGGTGTTTGGTAGAATTCAAAAATTTTTCAGACATGGAAAGATTTTTTTTTTCCCCTAAAATATGCCTTTCAAAAAGAAAAGTATTTTGGAAGATACAAAGTTATAACATATGTTTAAGTTGAAAATCTTTGCTAAGTAAACTTATATACCCTTTTTATAGCTGTCAAAAACAAAGTAAAATTCATATTATCTATTTGACTTTTGAAAGTACTTATGAATATCAGGCATCCTGGAACCCCAATGTTAGGATGTGTATTATTTAATGAGGAAAAGAAGAATACTGTCTAAATCTTGTTTGTATCCTTCAATCCACAAGCGTTAAATAAACTTAGGATTCAGAACTTTCCCACTAAGATTAGAGGTAGCATTTAGGCACACCCTGACATCTTACATTCTTGTGGTCTATGGCAGGCATATCCCCTGAAAAGAAGGACAAAAAAAAAAACCAAAAACAAACCCAATATCTGGTATGTGTGTGTATGTGTGGCATTTTTTAAACCATTTTTTCTCCTTTGAATATTTAATGCATACAAATGACTAAGAAAATAGTAGAGCAATAACTGTTAGAGAATTTATATGGAACACAAGTCTAGAGTGTTTTATGCTAGATTTTTGGCTTCTAGAGTAACTTAGGCATGCATGCTAACTTACATTTGAAGACAGAGGTCACAAAAGTGAGCTCAGTCTAGACTATTTCTATTTATATTCATTATGGTATTGCAGAGTGAACCCCTCAATTTTGAAGCAAGTATTAACATATTGTGGTAATCAATTCTTGTTATGAGGCTGGGCGTGGTGGCTCACGCCTGTAATCCTAGCACTCTGGGAGGCCGAGGCGGGAGGATTGCTCAAGGTAAGGAGTTCGAAACCAGCCTGAGCAAGAGCGGGACCCTGTCTCTACTAAAAATAGAAAGAAATTAATTGGCCAACTAAAAATATATATAGAAAAAATTAGCCGGGCATGGTGGCATATGCCTGCAGTCCCAGCTACTCAGGAGGCTGAGGCAGGAGGATCGCTTGAGCCCAGGAGTGTGAGGTTGCTGTGAGCTAGGCTGACGCCACGGCACTCTAGCCTGGGCAACAGAGTGAGACTCTGTCTCAAAAAAAAAAATTTGTTATGAAAAATAAAGACAAGTATATGTATAAGTATAACCGTTTTTTCTGAGGTGGAATATAGGCCACCAAATGTGTCAACTCTTAATGTCTGAGAAAAAGTCTCTCTTGACTGTGAAGTGAGAATTAGTGACTCTGTGCCATTTAGGAGTATGTTATATTAGCTGTGAATTCAGGAGAGAACTAATTCTTATAGGGATGGCAAGTAACTTCCAGGACACCATATAATTCCAATTCCCATTTAAATGTAACAATCCTATAATATCCTTTGTCTTAAAAGTTTCTCTTCAGAACTCAGTGGGAAAAATAACTCAGCCTATATTTCAGCTACGAAGGATCTATTGATTCTATGCACAGCATAGCGCTTTGCACATCCTCCTGACTTGAAAGGAATGATGTCTCCTAACAGGGAGAAAGTGGGAAAGAACCAAATCAAGGTTAAGCGTTGAACCCACAGTCTGGTGTTGGGGCAGGTCAAGCTGAGTAAACATCTGCTGTGTGTCCGACAGTACCTGTGCCTGCGTTGCCGTCCTCCTGCCAAACACAAACAGGTCACTAGGCAACAGGAGTGACTCAGACACCCCAA
Source organism: Lepilemur ruficaudatus (assembly GCA_963574885.1). Lineage (NCBI taxonomy): Eukaryota > Metazoa > Chordata > Mammalia > Primates > Lepilemuridae > Lepilemur > Lepilemur ruficaudatus. The sequence continues at coordinate 19,882 of CAUYRT010024153.1, read as the reverse complement.
ACACTTCACTACAATGAAATGTCTGACCACACTGTTTCCAGGAAATGCCCCTCTTGTAAGTCACCCGAGAGTGGGTGAACGTCCGACAGGTGCTGAGCTCATCGGATGACCCAGAGCTGGTGGCTGTGTGAGGAGGTGGGGCTGGCTAACGTTTGGAAGGATGTCACCTCTCAGGGCAAACGCAGGTGGTTACCTGCATGGCAACCCCGAGGAGGGAAGGGTTGGGGCGGGGGAAAGTGCAGTCTCTCCCCAGAAGGACTGATGGGGAAGGGAATACTTTGCTCTGGGGGCTTGGGGGTCGGGGAGCAAAGATAACACATTGCTAATTACAAAAATAGCCCAAGATCTCAGAAAATCACAACATAGCATAGTGGCTAGCAGGAGCATGGGCTCTGGCAGGTTCGAATCCTGCCTCTGCCGTGTGTTAGATTTCTGAGTTTTACTTCTCATACGTCAGACGGGGTGACCCCGTGAAGTGGTCATGCCTACTGACGTCAGGAAAGCGCTAGAACCAAAGTTCATCGGCTCTGGGAGGTGGCAGCTCACCCTCCCTGCTCCCGGCAGCTCGAGAGTTGGGGCCCAACTGTGAAGGAAGGAAGGAAAACCCAAGGGGGAGTGGCATCCATTTCAAGATTTTATTTATTCTCCTGTCATTCTAAAGATAGCAATTATAGAAATTTTAAGTATAAATCATTTAAGAAACCTGTCCAAGGGTTTCAACATGACATACTTTGAAAATTATGTATTAAAACGACAGCAGGGTTGCGCGGGGTGAGGGCGCTGTGTCACCGGGAGTGGCTGTGGGGCTGCCAGGGTCATCTGTGCAGCATTCTGGGTCTAGATGTGGTTTTTTGTGTCACTGTTTTTTGTTTCTTATGTTATATCCCCCTTTTTATTTAAGATATGTTATTTAAAAAATACAGTCACATAAAGTAAACCGCAGCAGGTGGGGTGAAATTTGGGGGCCCTGTGTCACATACAGAAATCATAGCTGTGCAGACACATTACTGACTCCTCTAGGAAAAGAAAGGTAGCCGAAGTTCTTTGGGAAAGAGTCAGATCATTCTAGTGTCTGAGCGTGTGGGCTGACACATTTGTTCATCAGCATTCTAGTACCAGGGTGCACCACCAACGCACATGAAATGTGCACTCGGTCCTTGTAGCCCCTGGCCAGTGGCGAGGCTAGCCCTGGGGAAGCCGCGAGCTTCAGAGCTCTGTGCTGGGCTAAGGACATGTGTAGGAGCATAGTTTAAGTGGAGGAAAGCCCATGGCATCAAATCCCAGTCTGATCTTTAAGAGCTCTATCTTCCTGTGAAATTTATTTATTTATTTATTTATTTATTTACTTACTTACTTATTTACTTATTTACTTACTTACTTACTTACTTACTTACTTTGAGACAGAGTCTCACTCTATTGCCCAGGCTAGAGTGCCGTGGTGTCAGCCTAGCTCACAGCAACCTCAAACTCCTGGGCTCAAGCTATCCTCCTGCCTCAGCCTCCTGAGTAGCTGGGACTACAGGCACGTGCCACCATGCCCGGCTAATTTTTTCTGTATATTTTTAGTTGTCCAGCTAATTTTCTTTCTATTTTTTAGTAGAGGCAGGATCTTGCTCTTGCTCAGGCTGGTCTCGAACTCCTGAGCTCAAATGATCCTCCTGCCTCGGCCTCCCAGAGTGTTAGGATTACAGGCATGAGCCACCCCGGCTGGCCGTGAAATTTATTTTTGTAAGGGAAATCGGAATGTCAGAGAATTGCTTTGGGAAGGTGCTGCTGTGCTTGGGCTGGCTGGGCAGAGCCTGGGTGACGTTCTGTGGCAGTGATTAAATGCTGCTCTGAGAGAGAGGTGCCGTTAGGAGACTCAGAGGAGAATGAAAGTGATTGGAACCTTTCTTCTTCCTGAACTTGCAGAATCTCTTTCGTTCTCTCTGGGCCAACTGACAGGTGGTTGGTGTTTACCTAGGAAGTCAAGAGGAAGAAAGGGATTAGGGGAATGGCTTTTAGGGTTATCTCAAAAAGCAATCATAATAGTTAATTTTAAATGATATAGAAACCCTGGTTAGTGTACATCCTAAGTATATGACATCATGTTATTCAATAACTATAAAGATTTCTTTTTAAAAATATTTATTTTTTAACTGACAAAAATTATATATATTTAAGGTGTATATCATGATATAAAGTTTTTTTTAGCTCTGTCACCCGGGCTGGAGTGCAGTGGCACAATCATAGCTCACTACAATTTCCACCTTCTGGGTTCAAATGAACCTCCTACCTCAGCCTCCAGAGCAGCTAGGATTGCAGGCGTGTAATCCTACCACACCTGGCTAATTTTTAAAATTTTTCTAGAGACAGGGTCTAACTGTGTTACCCAGGTTGGTCTCAAACTCCTGGCCTCAGGCAATCCTCCCACCTCAGCCTCCCAAAGTGCTGTGATTATAGGCATGAGCCAGCATGCCCAGCCAAGATTTCTTTATTAATAAAATAATAACCTAATGATTTAAGGTTAAAATTTCAATCTCTATAAAAAGGAAAACACCATTGAACTGTAAAATTTTCTGCCTTTCCTTTAAGCCGTAATGCATAGTGCTTCACTGAATTTAGTGTCAAAGGTGAATCCCTGTTTTATATGCACTTTTATACTTTGTATATGTGTATAATGCTGATTTGGAGGGAATGCTTTTAAGTTTGGTTTATTTTATAAAGAACCTAGAGTTTTTCTATTTTATCATCATTTCCATGAATTTAGATTCTCAATCTTTTATCAAGAATTTTTATGTTACTTGATAGAAAACTATATTGACTATTACTCAGAAAATGTTACCAAACAAATATAACTTATTTTTAAAAACAGAAGCATAAATAATGCCTCATATGATTCCTGTTAGGAACCGGGCCTCACAGCAGGAGGCGAGCAGCAGGCCAGGAAGCTTCATCTGTATTTACAGCCGCTCCCCATCACTTGCAGAACAGCATAAGCTCCGCCTCCTGTCAGATCAGCCGCAGCATTAGTTTCTCATAGGAGCATGGACCCTACTGTAAACTGCGCATGCGAGGGATCTAGGTTGTAGCTCTTTATGAGAATCTAATGCCTGATGATCTGAGGTGGAGCTGAGGCGGTGATGCTAGTGCTGGGGAGCGGCTGCAAATACAGATTATCATCAGCAGAGAGGTCTGACTGCACAATAAATGTAATGAACTTGAATCATCTCAAAACCATCCCCGCCCCCATGCATGGAAAAATTGTCTTCCATTAAACTGGTCCCAGTGCCAAAAAGGTTGGGGACTGCTGGTTTAATATAGTCCCTTATTTGAGAATGTGAGGGGGTTGAGACAAAAGAAACAGGACCAAAGAGATTAATTCTCATCCAGTTGCAGAGTCAGGATTAGAACTTGGGCTTTAGGATTCTCAGATGTCATCATGCAAGTTTGACCTGTGTTTAATTTGCTTCTGAGAATAGCAAGGGCATGTTGTAGAGGTTGTTGAATAAACATTTGTTATTCATTATCTTAATAATACATACGTATGGATCTGCTGTCCATAAATTATCTATATCAAACTGTTTCTTTGTTTCATGGGGAGCAAAGAATTCTTTGATTTCTTTTTTAAGTAGTAGGTTTTTGATATCCTATGTGTGTTTTAAAAAACACTACAAGTGATTATTTATAGTCAAGCACTTTTATTTATGTAGGAGCATCAATGGAAATTGGATTTACTGGAAATAAGATTAAATACGGAATTACTTCTTTTAGCTTCCTGATGCTAATTGTTGATGATGAGGAAATATACTGTTGAATTTGTGATCTGTTTGCCTAGCAGGAGATCTCTATATCATTTAGAAAGTGTCACATGGTTTGGGGAATATAATGTAAAACTGTTAGACTCAGTTTCTGTTTTTCTTTCTTCCCTGGACCAGCCCTGTTCTTGGGAGAAGATCTTAGCTTTAATATCAGGCTTAAATGCCTTTTAAAACTATTAAGTGCGTTTTTAAAAAATGATTGTCAGATACCTCTCAGTTCAATTGGCAATCTATGCAGCCTCCTATTACAGAGTAAATTAAACCCCATGGCATTAAAACCTACGGGAATCAGTTTCTAGGTATATAAATCTTCTGTGTCTATAAGCAAAGCCAGGAATGGGTAAGCAAATAATCGCCGTGGTTCGGTGAGGCTGTGAGATTTAACCTTGCCGGTAAGCCCAAGAGTGTTTGGACCAAGCAAGTGCTGGCTGCTTTTGTCTGCCCATTGCACGCGGAGCAGGTAGCGCCAGTTGCATGGAATGATTCTGGTGACCAGATAATCTGTCCTGTACAGTTCGTTGTGAATCGATAAGATTATAGTTCGGATTATTGATGGTGCAAACGTCTGTTTACATCATGGGGATGTCCTTTGTTCATTTGCTAAAGTAGGTAAGTGTTTTAACACAAAGATAAGCCTTCAACTCAGTTTATTCTCTGAGGCCATGGGTGTATCAGACTTCACCGGCAGTAAGTCCAGAGAGGGATGGGAATAGAAAATTTCAGACTAGTTCTTTGTTCTAAATGCTGAAAACACTTAGACAAAGGGGAATGGAGGTGGGGAGAAGAGGTTCAGGGCAAGCATAAGGCATCATTTGGGAAAAGCTCCTCAAATGCATGGTATGTCCCCGACTGCCACCCCTTAACTTCGAGACCTCTGATTTAGAGTGTGTGTGAATAATCTGCTACCTACTGTGTATCCATTGGCTCATTTATGTATTCCTTTGTTCATTTCATTCGCCTCACCCCATCGTCCGTCTCGTCAATTGTCTTTCCCTGTGACTCTACCTACCTTTAATATTCCTCTCCAGCTACTGGGGAGCTCTAGTCCCACAACCCCAGGGCTGTAGTTTTCTCTTTCCAAAATACGCTGGAATCAGATCTGACAATTAGAATTCTCTAGTCATCAGTAGAAAGACTAAAGCTAGGAAACAGTCTACTAGAAGAAGCCAAGTTTTAAACCATCCTGCGGAACATTTTGAAAGTCGAATTTTATTGAAAGTACTTCGTTGTACCAGCTGAGTTAAGACGGAAACGAGTGACACAGGTGAGACTGTCCCCCTCTCAGTACACTGCACTGTGACCTGTACATCACCCCTTCCTGTGAAATGCTCCCAACCCCACCATTTATTGTTTTCAAATTTGCACAGCAAATATTTGTTCTAAAGTAAGTACGGTATTCATTTCAACGAGTGCTAAATGGTCTACCTAGCCATTTAAAGTGATTACTATGTTTTTGTTCTCGCTTTGAGTGAGAAATAAAACAGACCATTTTCCCCCCCTTTTTCATGGTAGATTTTGATAAATGCATCTGGTTTTTGTCACTTCCTATTGTTTAGTTATAAGTTTTTTTTGGAGCACAGTTTGCACAAATTTTGTTAAACAAATTTTGCTTTTTGTTGGCTGGTTCTTGATCTTGTCTATAGAAAACTTAGAAATGTGTGTTATTAAAGAATCACTGCTAAAGATGTGCTCGGCGGTTCAGGGTAACACTTTACAGGGAGAAGTGAGCCTGCGAGTTAACAACAGATTGTGGGATAGTCCTTACTTTTCTAGTTCTTTAGAAATGATTTAACACAATGGGTTACTAATAGATCTCTTTTAACAGCTTAAGTTATAATTCAATATTATAAAATTCATTTTCTTAAGGGTAAAATGAAATGGTTTTTAGTAAATTTATAGACTTCTGCAACTATCCTCACTATCTAATTTTAGAACATTTTCATCACCGCAAAAAGAAACTTCCCATTTGTAATCACTCCCCATTCGCACCTGCAGTCCCAGGTAGCCACTAATTATTACACTTTCTATTGATAGTCTGTATCTTTCTCCTATAACAAATACAGAACTAAAGTAGTCCCATTCACCTTAATATGGAACGGTAAATGCGCATCAGAGATCAAAACATGTATCCTCCACCCCAGTGTGTCTCCCCCACAGTGATTGGTAGCTGATTTTTCAATTACATTTTTTACATTAAAAAAATTATTTTTTCCAAACCACTCTCCAAATAAATTGTCACCAAGATACCTTACAAGCTTGCTCATTTCCCTGATTTCAATTTTATCATGCCAAAAAAGGTGTGGGACCTCATGCCAGTGTAACAATTTAATAATGATCTGAAAAGGACTCTTTTCCACATTACTTTTGTTGGGAAAGTATTACTATTTCACAAATACAGGGTAACTTTTTTGTAAGCAGTGGATTTTCTTTTCAATTTTCAAGGACTTGTAATTGAAAATACGTAACAAACTTTGCGAGTGCTTCTGAAATAGAATCCCATCACTCACAAAGCACCCTTGTATCCGAAAGCATATTGGATGGGAAGAATTTTAGAAACTAGTTAAGCTCTAAGACTGTTAATAAGAAAAAGCTAAGATGTCTTGGTCTTAAAAAAAAACTCTATGAGTATGAGATTTCTTAGCTAAACTGGATCCTGTTAACATAAAGTGATATACCTGTATTACAAACTGAATATCCTTTTCTCCCCCACCCCCAAAGAAGGGTAAATTATATGTTAAAATTCTTTCCTAGGTTTACACTGATTTTTTACCAAATTATCAAGACTAAAAAATTGCCTGTAATGCTATCTAGAGGATTTCCCTATGTATTTACATATCTCTTTTTTATAAAAAAAATTGAGGAGGCTGAGGCCTGAGGATCACTTGAGGCCAGGAGTTTGAGACCAGGCTTGACAACATAGTGAGACCCCATCTCTACCCCAAAAGAAGAAGAAAGAATAGCCAGGCAAGGTCTTGTATGTATGTAGTCCCAGCTACTTGGGAGGCAGAGGTGGGAGGATTGCTCGAGCCCAGGAGATCGAGGTTACAGTGAACTTTGATTGTGCCACTGCGCTTTAGCCTGGGTGACAGAGCGAGACCCTGTCTCTTAAAAAAAAAAAGCTGGTAATTGATTGTCTCATAATCTTTTTCACATGGAATGGTGCCACAGGCAGTGGCCTGTCTAAGAACACGGGCTCCTGAGATAAACTTATGGTTCAAATCTAGATGTGGCCACTTCCCATCTCTCTGACCTTGGGCAGCTCACTTTATCTCAACATCTTGTCTCTATAATTAGGCTAACAGTATTTCCTGGGGTTGTTCTGAGGATTAGTTAGATAATGCACAAGTACAGTACCTTGCATGTAAGTAATTTTTGCTGAGAACTATTATTTTATGCCTATTTTCTTCTACAACTCAATTTTTTAATGGCTTTATGATGAGAACTGAGTTTTCTTTTTTAAGGCCTGAAGAAGCTCTCTTGTCTGTTAGGAAACTCATAAGCTGTTTGTTTCGACTGATATGTATACAATTCAATAAAATTCTGTTTCAAGACCTAGTTTTAAGACTTCGTTTTTCTTAAGCCTTTAAGTTCAATGTATAGATCTTTTATTCATAACCCCAATTTGTAAATGTAGGGACACATTTTCTTCGATCAATGTTTGGCTTGTCTCTTACAGATTACATTCTTTTAAACATGAAAACCCATATATAAACTTAGATAAGTTCTCTTAGTATTTAAATAATATTTACACATTTAATAGATCTTATCTTAAACACTTCAAGCATACAACTGGGAAGACATATACTACCAATCTAGCAAGCAAGGCATTTCTAAGTCCTTCTACTGGAGCGAACGTCTGTGCTCAGCCACCTCCGTAGATGTGTGCACCGCGCTTCAGACCCAGCTGCCGTGGGAGACCTGTGGGGCGGGACTTTCTCGCTCGAGCCTTTTCTCATAGTCTTAAGTATCTGTCACATGACCCCTTGCCCATTTTTTAAAAAACTACTGCCTCTGATATGAATTATTGAGATTCTACATTTCCTATTCATATTGAAATTTCTACATAATTGGATATTACATTCTTCTGACATATTTACATGCCTGTCTTGCAGCTTTATAGTCACTGTGTCACCACACAGTGTTGCATAATATTAAGGTGACCATCATTTATTATGCTAATCCCCTGTTCTTGGATATTAGGTTGGTTTCAGTTTTATAAGTACCTGTTGAAAACGTACTTGTAAAAGTATTTTGCATGCATCTTATTTACTTTAGGATAAAGTCATAAAATAGGATAACTAGGGAAAAGTGCTATTTCAGGTATGTCTTGTAGCCTAGTGGTGCAAAACTGCTGCCGCTACCGTTCATACTCCCTGATGAACTTTAGGGTCATTTTGTCAAATTACAGGAAAAATCGTATTGTTGTTATTAAAAGAAAATGACTAGCATTATATATTACTATGTTAACATCAAACCCTCATGGGTCTAATATCTCAGCTTCCCACCTCTGCACATGGTATAGCTTTGTGCTTTCTTTTATCCCCATCAGTATTAATTTTTGTAGCTTTCTTCATATATGTGCTGAATGTTTCCTTTTAGTTTTTAGGGTTTAAGGGTATTTTTGTCATTGTCGTAATGGCTACTTCAGTCTGGTCTGGTATGTGACCATATTTTTATTAAGTTTTTGAACTGGTTATATTACTGATTCGCTAAGGAAGCTGTGTGTGTGTGTGTTTAATTTGTAAACAGAACCTAACCTTCCAGTTGAATATTACGTGTTTGTGGTAGACAGTTTTCACACATAGATTTCTTATCTGCTTTTCAATCGTTATTTGCCTGTTTGCTTTTTCTTGTCTGGGCTTACTTGACTAGAACGATATTAAATAGCAGAAGTGTAGAAGTAAAATGTAGAAGCACAATGATGGATAAATAGATGTTTTCTTGTCATTTGTCAAAAAGATTCTAAAGTTCATTTGGGGGGTTAAAAGGAAGGTAGAAGGTAGAGGTAGGTTTCCCACTAGACATGAGAGCTTATGTTACACAGCTACAATTGTGTTGTTGATATTGAAAGAGGCTAGCGATGCATACTGCTACTATTGGATACCTTTCCCTGCAAAATCAAGTGGATGTTGAATTTTATCAAATGCCTTTTGGCTTCTCTCAAGATAATCATTTCTTTTCATATATGTTTGTGATGTATTTTATTACAATCATTTTCTAATTTTAAACCTTCCTTACATTTATGGAATAAGTCATACCTAATTCTAAAAAACAGTAACAAAACAATATCAGTTTACTGAAAGTTTCATACATTTGTATGAAACTTTAAAAGGGAGATGTGTCTATAGAGATCTGAAACTTTTTCAATATTATCTAAGTTAACTTCTAGTATTTTGCAGTGTAAGAGGATCTGGAAAGCTTGGCATCTACTTGTGCCCTAAACAAATGAACTAATAGAATTGCCATCCATTGAGAGGAACTGTTGTGGCTTTTGTCACTTTCGCAGACACTGGTGAAAAAGGAAGACTGTAGGAATGAATATGTTGTAATCATCATCTTGATGCCCAACATTGCGTCCCAAGATTGGGTGACACCTGATGAATGCACTGTGTCTATTTAATCTTCTTAATGAAGTCCCAAGGAAAATATCAATCCTAACGCTAATGACAATAAATGGGTGTTGTGCTCACACAGTGCTCTTACTCCCAGAGCACAAAGCTCCTCACAATTAATTATTTCAGTCACTCTCACCGTAGTCCCAGGAGGTGGGTGGCTGAGTGATTCCTCTTAAAAACAAATAACTGATTGGATTTTGTTCTGTTCTACATTCTGTATTCTAGAACTGGGTAGCTACCCAGTCTGGGAAAGACCACCCATACATCTGCCAGTGAAATGGGGTTTCGAAATCACAGGCTTCTTGCACATCTGAACACCGGACGAGAGCACATGTGGAGCAGTAAAGTTGGAGGGCATTTGGATAATAGTTTGGCAGGATGCTACCAGTGGGTTAGGCTAAGCTAGGAAAGACACAGGAGATGGGCCAGGCACGCTGCGGGTCTCCGTTAGAAGTAGCCGTCCATGGTGTTGAAGGTTTGTTGTTGAAAATATCTTCCCCGAGGCTCTCCTCCACAGCGCTGCGCTGGGGCGCTGGCTCGCAGCCTGCTCCAGCGGGGTGCCCGCTGGGGGCTTTTCAGAGGCACAAGAGACAGGTAGGATGTTCACCCCCAGTTCTCAGCGACACTCTCGGCTGGTCCCTCATCCTCCGTTTGTCTCCCAGGCCAGCTTCCCTCCCGCTTCTGCTGTCTCAGAAACGTCCAGTGCCTGCGTGCAGACGCACCTTGTCATGGGAGCGGGGACACCTCACCAAACCTCCATCCTTACCTAGTGACCAGCTCATCCCTCTCCTTCCTTTCACGGTACACCTTCAGTCTTCTCCAGCAATCTTTTGTCGTTTTTGCTCTGTCTGTTTGGTCAGACTGCAAGCTCTTTAGCTGAATGTTCAGGGTGGGTGTTTCTAACGCCTTTTAATCCCCCTGCCTCACATCCCTTAGCGTGGGGGCATCTAGGGGCACAAGAAACACTTGTCATTGATCTGTTTGCCACCCATAATCGTAAACAAATTGCCTGTACATACTGACTGTGCCATTTTAACTTTTTTCCCTTTTTATTTCATTAAAGAAAGGTTTAACTGTCACCACTTTGAGTTTTCCCTCCTCCTGCTATTTTCCTGAAGTTACCCTGGAAAGAGAGGCCTTTAACATGGGGAGGATTATGCTTGCGATGTGCAGTGTACTCAGGGTGGGGACTAATTATGAGGTCTGAAAACCTCTTCAGGTGGCCGGGTTCTGTAGCAGGACTAAAATACTGCCTTCCCAAATTGAGAACAGCTGGGGCTGTGTCACGAGCCAGTATAAAAGAGTTGGCAGTAGCGGTGCTCCGTGTTGGAAAGAAGTCTCTGCACTTCGGAGCCTGCAGAGCTTAAGCCAAAGGCACCTTTTCCTCCTCAGGGCCGTGGCAGGTAAGTACTCAGAGCTGATCCTCAGATGCCACTTTCTATTTGTTAGAAATTGTGGTGGCTGCATTAAAATGCCATCATTAATAGTCAATTTGCCATGCCAATTGCAGCACATTATTTTGCCCTTCAAATAACAAATTCTACTTGTCACCTAAGCAAGACATAGCTAAGGCTTTGTGTATCTTTTCACTTGAAGGCTGCCAACTTTCCTTGTGTCTGATGTGCATCTCTGAATATAAAAGGATAAACTGAGGCAGGGCCATTTAAAATATCTGGAATGTGATGCTCTTAAATATGTTCTTGAAAGTAACCACTTAAAAAGACTTTAGGTTTTTAATAAGAAAATAGAAAACTGACTATTTTGAGAAAGGCAGAAAGTAACAATTATTAAATGCACGTAAGCAACTCAATCAGAGTTTTTAAAAGATTGTCTTGGCGAGGAGTGATGTGGTCTCTGAGCAGTTTCTAGCTTATTATGACTTCACAATAAGCAACAAGTGTTTTGTTTTGGATGAGCATAGTTTCTGAACACAGTTTTATTTGCTTTTAGGTGAGATAGTAACATCTTTTGGAGGAAAGAATTGGCTTTCTCTCCTGACAGCGGTGAGTGCAGCTGACAGCCGTGAGGAGCGGACAGCACCAGGCGGCTGCCTACCATGTGGGGTAGCAGGAAACTGAGTTCACTGTGAGAGTCCACATGGATCTTGGAAATAGAAGTGTTTAAGACAGTGAAATTTCCACCAAGAACAAGAACTTCACTATCTCCTTTTTGATCTGAAGCCTGGGGGACAATGGATATCATCGTAGAGACAGCGAAACTAGAAGAAAATATGGAAAATCACACCAATGATCCCACCAACACTTACCCAGGGCCTGCAGAGCCTGTTGAAGAAGAAAACAAAAATGGCAACGGGAAACCTAAGAGCATACCCCCCGCGCTGCGGAAGGGAGCCAAGAAGTACCCAGACTATATCCAGATTGCTATGCCCACCGAATCGAGGAACAAATTTCCCCTGGAGTGGTGGAAAACAGGCATTGCCTTGGTGTATGCGCTCTTCAACCTCGTCCTGACGACCGTCATGATCACAGTGGTGCACGAGCGGGTCCCTCCCAAGGAGCTCAGCCCTCCGCTCCCCGACAAGTTCTTCGATTACATCGATCGGGTGAAATGGGCATTTTCTGTATCAGAAATAAATGGGATTATATTATTTGGCTTATGGATCACCCAGTGGCTGTTTCTCAGATACAAGTAAGTAGATCTAATATATTTCTTGGGTTTGCTGGTGGCTAGTTTCTGAGTAGGTAGGTTATTGAGATTATTTTTCTCAGTTTTCTTCTAATTCTGTCTTACCCAGACATTGGATGAAAGAAAGCAGCAGAAGCATGTACACATGGAATAAATTCAGTCACTGTGCAATGAGAGTTTGTTGATTGACTGTGTGTGTGAAAGTGGCGAGTGTGCAGCAGTCCTGTAGCAGGTGATTCAGAGTTTATGAATTCAAGGTGCACTTCCTGATTTCCAGCCACTTGGCGCTGTGGTATTTGTATGATAAATCAAGAGGCTTGGAAAGAATAACATTTGCTTCCTCATGCTTGTGTTATTTCAGGCTCCTGACAGGTGGAGAAGGAGTGGGCCGGGAAGCCTTCCATCACTCATAACGTGGTGACTGGATCAGTCTGTAGCCGATAGCCTGCTGGGAGGTTTGCCTCTAGTCAGAAGTCCTCAAATTTTACATTTCTTTTCTTTTTGCCTCCTGGCCATCTAGTCACAAGAGTTGAAGAAACTAAATTTAGAGCTGGGTCTGTGTGGTTTTGGTTTTGGATTTCTAAAGTAAACTTGCCTCTGATTCCCCTGGGCCCCATGAAGGAGCTTCATGGTCCACTGGGTTCCGCCTCCCCGCTTCGGAACAGTGTAGGAATCAGGAAGTATTAATAAGAAGCCACTTTTGCTTTGAAGACACCTAAAAAATTGGACATAGCTCTGAGGTGGCTATTTTTGCTTCTCTATGTGAATTCTGACTCTAGTCCATAAAAACTAGGCCCCTCAGTTCCCCTTTTCGTCTCATTCACCACTTAACTTTTTTCCTGCCAGAATTCTAGTAATTACATCACTAAAATATGAGTTTGAATGAAACCCTGCCCGAAATCTGGGGCTTTAAAAAATGGAAGGTTGCTAACTTAATATAACTTGAAAATTCTAAGTCAAATAGGATTTCAGTATTAATGACACAAAATCATTTCTGGAAAAGGAAGTTTATACTGTATCCTTCTTTTGGTTGGTTGTTGCTTTGCAATCAGAGGGATTTGATCTGTCTTTGCTGAAAAGTTCCTCAAGTGCAACTTTGCAGTTTTGAAAACTTACTCCACAGACTGAAGTCATTCGTAAGCATTTTCCTCAATCTAACTCTCTTTACATGTTTTTTTTTTTTTGAGACAGAGTCTCACTCTGCTGCCCGGGCTAGAATGCCATGGCATCAGCCTAGCTCACAGCAACCTCAGACTCCTGGGCTTAAGCAATCCTACTGCCTCAGCCTCCCGAGTAGCTGGGATTACAGGCATGCACCACCATGCCCAGCTAATTTTTTACATATATTTTTAGTTGGCCTATTAATTTCTTTCTATTTATAGTAGAGACAAGGTCTCGCTCTTGCTCAGGCTGGTTTCGAACTCCTGACCTTGAGTGATCCACCCGCCTCGGCCTCCCAGAGTGCTAGGATTACAGGCGTGAGCCACTGCGCCCAGCCTCTTTACATGTTTTTATAATACGTTTAAGTGAAAGACTTAGTTATCAATTGTAGAAGTAAATTGTCAGTAGAAGTACATCGTTTCTGAAATCGGTAGCGATAGCATGCCTCATTAAGCTAAGAGCAAAGAATATGTTTGTTGAACATTAGGGTTTTTCTTTTTAGTGTCTGGAATTGACACTGTCTATAAGAGAGCCTGCTTGGGCCACAGATGTTTGCTTTCTCCTTAACTTGGAGCAAAGCTTTGCTCGCATCTGTGTGAAAAGAGAAATTTTCCAGGGTCTGGTGAGTAGCTGGTAGAATTTTCATCGAGCTAGTTGTCATTGGCTGCCTCTCCATCACCACCTTCAATTTTCCCATGTCCAGACTCATGGTCACATAGCTGGGCAATATATTTTAATGGTAACTATTGCTTCAGTCACAAATCTTTGGCTCTTGTAGTCTAGTAAATAGTGGACTAATTCTTATAACCTGTTTTGAACATCCCAGCTGAGTGAGAAATCCTACTTGATTTCTCTCTTAAAAGCACCTTTCAAAACTATAGAAAAAGATCATTAGCAGTAATTCTTTTTCTAAACAAGGCTGCAGAGTGCATGTTCCTACTTTCCAAGTTGGCCTTATGTTCTGAGCACAACTGAACTCAGAATGCTGGAATGAACGTTACTGACGGATATCATTTCTGCCTGTGGCTTCGCCTGCCTGACAGCACGGAGCACAGGGCGGAGCAGCACTCCTGTGGCGCGAGCCCGGGGTTGAACCAAAGGGCGAGTCGGTTCTCACTTAACCAGGGGAGAGACTCAGTGCTGTGTGTGACCTGCTTCTTGCCAGCACCAGAAAAGCAAAGCTAGAATAGCAAGCCTTTGAAAGAAATGTCTTGGGATAAATAATATATTCACCCACCAGTCTGGGTGGTGTTCTTTTCTATTTTTTTTTTTTTTTGACCCCAGAAACCCTGGAATATTCTTAAAATAGCTCTTGGAAACAGGCAGCTGAAAGTATATATTTATACATAATCCTTCAAATTAGAAGTCCCAACAGTTACCTGAATTAGACCTCGATTCATGTCAGAACCACAGTCTTGTTGAGAACTTAAAAATATGTCACGTGCTGAAACTGTTTTTCTAGATGTCTTTGATCAGTACGAGTTTTGAAAGTTTCAGAGCCCTGAAAATTGGAGACCTGGAGTACTGTATTTTATGTTCTGGGGAAGTCACAACTCGCAGTCCTAGGGGCTTTATGGCATCCCTCTCATCCCCTGCTCCCAGACCCCAGAGCTCACAGACCTACCTGCGCACAGAAAAGGAGTTGTCTTGTCCAGCCAGAGCAAGGCCACTCGGACCTGTGCGACAATGTTAACGGTCAGAGCCCTGCCCTGCGAGGACGGTGTGCTCAGAGTCACCGCTGGGAGCCACTGCCCTTGACTGAGGGCCACAGGGACTGATGTCTGTCAGGACAGCTGTCTCCACACATACATAAAACAAAGTGAAAAGGACCTCTGGGATTTTTTTAATTGAGATCGAATAAAGCAAGAGTAAATCAATTTACATCTTTGCTATTAAATGTCATTGAATGTATGAGGACTCTTTGGACATCTTTGAGATATAATTCTCTGAAAATCTATATAGTCATACAAAAAGTAGTTCATGCTCAAGTTGTCAGAATACCTTTGGGTGGCTCCCCAGTAAACCCTGCTTATGTAACTTGGGTTAAATGAGTTGTCACGTTTCCCTGTGTATCCAATTATGTAATGTCACCTTGGTTCATTAGTTAATTCCTCTGTTACTGTAGCTCACTTATCCTTTGCTATGTTCTCAAGAGAGGTTTTTATTAATGCGGTGAGCTGACTGAAATGTAGAGAGGTCCACTGAATTCTCCAGCAGGAAGTGACTGTTGGAGGAGAGGTGACTACCAAGACTCTTAATCTGCCTCAGTTCCCTAACTCCACCCACAAGCATCTTTTTGGGCCCCAAACCACTCAACTTTGTTGCAATCTGTGAATCTTCATTTCTGAAAACTGGTACCATCTCTCTAAGAGATCGCAGAGATGGGCAGCTCCCAAATAAGCCTTTCAATTCTGCAAAACTGGTTTGTTTGTTAGTGACATTGTGTGCTGATTATTCTTTATCCTGTTAAATATTATTTTATTTTGTGTTAGGAATAAAAATAACTGGTGAACTTGTTTTCCCTTTAGGTCAATAGTGGGGCGCAGATTCTTTTTTATCCTTGGAACTTTGTACCTGTATCGCTGCATCACGATGTACGTCACTACCCTCCCCGTGCCCGGGATGCACTTCCAGTGTGCTCCGAAGGTAAGCGCTTCCAAGCTACCATGTAGAAGAATCAAGGAAACAGCCATTGAGCACCTGCTCTCTAGCGAACATTCTTCTAGACAGTTCTATACATGTTAACTGAAATCTAGCACATTATCTATTTTTCTTTAGTTTTGGAGGGCAGAAATTAAAATGTGTTTGTGCTAAAAAAATTTAGTTTCTGCTAACTGAAAATTACCATTGGGGGTTGGACTCTCTTCTTACCTTCTCATTTACTTCTTCACTGGTGCATTCGTTCTACAAGTGTGAGCTGATGTAGCAGGTGATGTAGTAACAGTATAAGCTCTCCTGGAGTGTATATTGCATTGAGGGATGAAAAATGATAAACAGATTCATAATTTGTCATATGATGATAAGTCAGGTGATTGTCAGATGAAGAACAATAGAGCTGAGTTAGGTGAAAGGGAGACTTAGGGTAGGAACTATTTTATAGAGAGGTCAGGAAAGACTTCTTTAATAAGAAAACATCTGGGTAGGAGCCAAGACGAGGAAGTGATCCACCTAGATGGGATGAGAGCCCCGGGCAAGGCGTAGCTTAGTCCCAGTGGGCTCAGTGAAGAGAGGGGAGGCCTGTGTGTCCGAGGGGAGCTGTCCGAGGGTAAGGGTGGTGCAGACCACAGAGTCCTTAGGGTCTTGGGTCCACTGTGGGAACTTCAACCTTGGTGGCGGCAGTGGAAGTAATGAGAAGTTGTTTAGTTCCAGATACATTTTGAAGGTAGGATCAACAGGATGTGCTAACAAGTGGGTGGTATGTTTGAGAGAAAGAAGTCAAGGATGCCCCCAACGTTTCTAGCAGTTGCAAAGATGGAGTGGTCTCTTGCTGAGATACGGTGTGGTGTCTACTGAAACTGTCTTAAGCAGGAATTAAAGTTTCTCCAGGTAGCATCAAGTCTCAAGAGAGCTGCTAATCATCTTAGACCCCAGTATACCCTGGCTTATAAAATGGAAACTTAAAATCATGTGCTTTCTGGACAAAGGAATGAAGTCTAGCGGCATATTTTACTGAACACTAAACAGATGTTTGAGCCGAAGGAAAAACAGAGTCGTTCTGAAGAAGTCAACGGTCTCCTTCACCAAATATAGGTGTGGTTTAGAGAAGCTATACTTTTCCAAAGCCATCAAAGCAGAAAGGATCAGTAATTAAACAGTGCACATATTGAATTTAAACACTGGCTGATTTTTAGTGAAACTAATTTAAGGGTGGGAGGCATTCAGAAGCATAATAAACACTTCGAATGGGCTGTTGTGATGTGTTGAGTGGAGAAACGGCCACAGAAAGGAAGGCAAAGCCCATCCCAGGAACAAGTAGCGGATGAGGTTTGCAGGGATGAATTGCTATGATTACAGAAAGAGAGTAAATTAAAGATTGTCCTCCGTGGGAGAGTTGCAATTTTCGGGAACCACATCAGTGAGCATGCTGCCGCATACCTGAGCTACAGACGCTCATCATGGAAGCAAGGCTGCGTCCTTACTAATCGCCTCCTGTGTCGAGTTGTCAGGGCCCCTTCCTGAAGCACATGCAGCCCACAGGTGCCTGCATTGTGTTCAGTAAAACAGACGCAAATCCCTTTGCTTGGACTGGAGGTGATGTGGGATAGAGCAGGAGTCAGAACTGTACCCTAAATTTGGTTCCTCTGCTGGCGTTGGGTGCTGCTTGGATCTGTGTGGTGACGAGGCTGTTAGATAATCTCCCCATCTCCTCTGTTGCTGACTCTATAGAACGCCCTGTGCAACTACAGGCAGTGACAGGACTGTGTATACTAAAGCCAGATGCCGTGGGAGAGTGTCAGACCTAGTAACAGATGCCCAGCACAGTGTCACTCGCCAGATGTCATTGCAGGGCCACTGCAGTGAAATCCTCAGCCATTACGGTTTTTCAGGTGGCTTCTTCCTTATTGACCCGACAGTTTACTTCAAGTGCTTTGCTTACAGTTTGCTTCAGCCAGTAACCCAGCTCTGGTTTGCAGGCACAAAATTTGTGTTCCTTAAAGTGTGTTCAGATAACTTTTGGCCCAGTATTATGAAATGATTTATCTTTTCAAGCCCATTTTGCCACGTACAGGAATGCTTGGCTGGGACCATGAGATACCCCTTCCCTGAGAAGGTTCTCTGGGGCTGGCTCTCGCGCTCACGTTGGCCTGGATGGCCAAGCGGCTCTTCTCCTTCACTGAGGGGTCGTGCGGGTGGTAAGGTCTCTCATTTAGCAGCAGCCACGCTGGGCTCTCCTGCACCTGATCCATGTCGTGGGAAGCGGGCTATGGAGGTTATAGTGGGGGACCCTTGAGCCCTTGTCTGCTTTGGATGTTTTGACTGAGGCTTCTCCTCTTAGGTTTCTGCGTCTTCAATTCCACATTCAGCAATGACGTAGAATGGTACCTGAAAATGCGGAAAGTAGTAGGAATGGGTCTTACATGGTGTGTGATGGGAGAATTTCAGTGAACTAGAACAGACCTAGGAAAAAAAAAATCCATCAAACCTAACGCCCACTATTCTCCCTCCATTCCCCAGTTTTCTTTCTACTCTTTTTTTTTCCTTTCCTTGCTTGATGGTCTGTTTAGCATTTATGCTAGGAATGATCTGATGTCTCAGTAACAGTGACAAGATTGAGGAATTAAGAACTAAGACAGAAAGAGCAAGAAGCAAGAGCCCTTCCTCTGTTCTCTAAAGGCATATGGAATCGAATGCTAGTGGAAACCTCCACACCCCAACACTGCCCTGCCGAAAGGAAGAGGGAAGAATGTGTAGCTTGTCTCAGCTCCTAGTTGGCTTATAATTTTTAATTCCTCTAACCCCAAGTAAAGGGACTGATGCCTTTAAGTGTTTCTGCCCATAAAAAATTAGAGTACAGAGTTGGGGTGGGTAAGTAGATGAAAAAAATGATTATGGTTTTGAAATGAAGAATAATGTGTCCTTTTAAAACCGAGAACACAATGGTTGGGCAAAGTGTATGTACCTTTAAGTCTGATCTCAGCACTGACGGTTGTGTGTACCAACCGGGTGACAAATTCCTGAAAGACCGTGGCTGATCTGATAAAGTGCGTGGCATGACTCTGGTTCTATCTTAGATATCAAGGGCCAGTCCTGTTACATCATGCAGTTTATAGGAGACCTTTTCCTTCTGGGGCTCCCCTGAGGTGAGTCCTGCAGCCCTGCCGACAGGCCTCCTATCTTGCTCAGGATGCATCTTCCCTGCCGTCTACATCCTGTCTCTCAAGGCAAGATCACCTATTGCTACTGGACATGTTTGGTTTAAGGACTGTCTATTCTTGGTCACACACACCTTTGCCACCTAGGCTTGCCATAGGCAAGCTCTTGAGGAAGGCAAAGTTTCTTTGAAACCTTTGATTTCTCGCCCAACCTTCAATCAATCCATTCCAGGTCATTTCTATGCAGTGCCTTACTCTCAACTGACAAGCAATCATGATATGTTTGCCCTTTTACAAGGATCGCTTGAGTACCAGAAGGCTTTCCAGATCCATAAGATTTTTTTTTTTTTTTGAGACAGAGTCTCACTCTGTCTCCTGGGCTAGAGTGCTGTGGCGTCAGCCTAGCTCACAACAACCTCCAACTCCTGGGCTCAAGCGATCCTCCTGCCTCAGCCTCCCGAGTAGCTGGGACTACAGGCATGCGCCACCATGCCCAGCTAATTTTTTCTGTATTTTTAGTTGGCCAATTAATTTCTTTCTGTTTTTAGTAGAGATGGGGGTCTCACTCTTGGTTAGGCTGGTTTCGAACTCCTGACCTTGAGCGATCCTCCCGCCTCGGCCTCCCAGAATGCTAGGATTACAGGTGTGAGCCACCATGCCTGGCCTAGATTTTTTTTTTTTTTTTTTGAGAAAGAGTCTCTGTTGCCTGGGCTAGAGTGCCGTGGCATCAGCCTGGCTCACAGCAACCTCAAACTCCTGGGCTCAAGCGATCCTTCTGCCTCAGCCTCCCAAGTAGCTGGGACTACAGGCATGTGCCACCATGCCTGGCTAATTTTTTCTACATATA
>CAUYRT010024152.1:0-20435 GCA_963574885.1 Lepilemur ruficaudatus | reverse complement strand
GGACAATCAGAGGTGGGCACGGTCAGAGGTGGGGACAGTCAGAGGTGGGCACAGTCAGAGGTGGGCACAGTCAGAGGTGGGGACAGTCAGAGGTGGGCACAGTCAGAGGTGGGACAGTCAGAGGTGGGCACAGTCAGAGGTGGGGACAGTCAGAGGTGGGACAGTCAGAGGTGGGGACAGTCAGAGGTGGGACAGTCAGAGGTGGGCACAGTCAGAGGTGGGGGCAATCAGAGGTGGGACAGTCAGAGGTGGGGACAATCAGAGGTGGGACAGTCAGAGGTGGGGACAATCAGAGGTGGGACAGTCAGAGGTGGGGACAGTCAGAGGTGGGCACAGCCCTGTAGCATCCAGGAAGCGGGGGGTGCGGCCAAGTGCCTTGGTCCAGTGTCTCCTGCATGTCACTCAGCCCCTCTCTGCTTTGGTGACTTTTAACTCTGCACAACACACCTCTCCCACCTTCCGTCCTGCACGGTTGGTGGCCACAGTTTCTGTTACTGACGAGGCTCTGGTTTCGCCACATGGATTGTGAGGGCTAAATATGGTGGACAGTCCCAACTTTCCTATCTACACTTGTGGCCATGGGAATTATCAGTATTTTCCTTACAACTAAGTGTATGACGGTCTGTCTCTTTCAGCAGCATTTGTGAGGATGATGGCGTTTTCAGCATTAAGGTTTGTGTTTACTCTGAGAGAGACACTTATGCACCTGTCCCGTGAGCACAGTGTCCTGATGTTTGCCCATTTCTCCAGGTGCAGACACAGGACTAGGCATGCTCAGCACGGCCACAGAATCGCATCGTCCTTACTCTGCAGCTGATGTGCCTACTGTTGTTATGAGTTGCTGGAAATGGATTTTCCCATCTGCGTGTTTCGGGCATATCGTATTTTAGGGGATCTGCCCCTCCCTGCCACGTTCCGGGGGTCCCATCTGGAAGCACCACTCTGGCATCCTCACGCAGAGGCTGAAATGCAAAGCAAGACATCACCTGCCCACTCCCCGATCCCTGCTTCTGCCCGGCCTTTGAGAAAGGCAGGGACAGTGACCAGAGAGCCCACCAGCCTCAGCTGAAAGCAGAGACAGCTCAGGGAAGTCCCAGGAGTCCAGAGCCCCCAAGATGAATCAGGGTGTCCGCTCGTCCCTAAAGCAAAGCAAGAGGTGTCCAGGAACGCCCGGTCCTGCCTCATGGAAAGGTCGTCCCAGACATCCCGGGCCTTTTAACCGTGGATCAAGCCACACGCTGTCGTCCACATGGCCTTGTACCTGCTCACGGGGGACATCCTGGCGTGTCCCAAAGGTGTCGTGGATGTGCTTATTTAGAGTGTGTGGGATGTGTTCATGGGGACTGGGACACACAACAAACACACTTTGTCACTATCTGATAAGCCCCTGGTTTATTAATTCTCCAAAAAGAAAAAACCAAAAGAGAACAACGAAGGTGGGCGTGGTAACCGTGGGAAAGTGGTCCACAGTCCACACCGGCCGCGGTGCCGATCCCTCTTTCTAAGGATCTCGATGAGAAAAAGATTATTTTAGAGAATTTTCACAGAGTCCTACCCTGCCATTTTATGTAATTTACCTGAATAATCACCAATCACTTTAAAACTCGGTGTGATTGTAAAACTCCGTAGACACATATTAATACAAACAGGAATAGATTCTGCTGCGTTCTTACGAGCATGCTCAGCGTGTGGGCAGCTAGGCTTGTTTAATCAATAAAACATTTATTAGAAGATGTTAAGTGTAAGAAGAGTATAACAAGCGTTATGTGTCTTAAATTATAAGACGTGACCAATTGTGCAGTGATTGCCCTGTGAACTGCAAAAATGTGACGTCTGTGAACAGGAGCATGGGAGACACTAGTAGGACCCGGCCGAGGCGTGAACGGAACGGCAGGCAGGACGTCTCGCTTAGGAGTCCGGCTCCAGCCCCGGCGGGCCTCTGGGGCCCTCTGCGTTAAACCCCATTTTCAGTGACTCAAGAGGGATTCCTGGAGCAACTACAGTTAAAGCCATGTAGGAAAGCTGCGTAGTCTTTCAGAAGAGGGGCCTCTGCCGCTGCGTCCTCCTGGCAAGGAAGGTGGACAGAGGCCTCGAGCAAGGGGCTTTGTTCGGCTGTTTCCTCCGCCAGAAAAGCAGCCTTCAGGGCAAGCTTCGCTTTTCTCAGACGACCTTCCTGTGTCAAAGCACGCCGCTACGTCTGGGCACGTCTTTTAAACCCGTTTAAAATATTACATAGCTAACGTTTAAGCGTAAATGTAAACTATTATCTTTTAAGAATGGAGTGTTTTAATAGCAAACCGTTGCGGTTGTTTGTGTGTTTTCTAGGCCAAAAGAAACCAAAATGGTTTTCTTCCACCCTGGGTATTTAGAACTAGAGTTTCATCCGTGACACACGCCAGGCCCAGACGTCTATTTACGCGACCCTCAGCGTCAACGTGGTGTCTGACGAGGACCGTGGCACCCGCTGCTCTTGGCAGAGCACACGGGCCCGCGCTCCTCAGCCGCATTCCAGCAGAGTTATTAGTCAAAGTAATAGTTTATTTTTTTCAGCAGAAAAATAAACCCTGATGCACTCAACACAGCAATTCGCTGAACTATGCTTAGGCTTTGTTTGACTTAGGAAGTGCTTTTATTATGAAAAATTATTCAATAATGGTTGAGGAGTCTGTGAAAACTTCTCCCACACAACATTAATTTACCTGAGTTATATGGCAGCGCCACTGGAGGGGACCACCAAGGTTATCTGGGGTCTGACAGGGCCGGCAGGAGGAGCGGCCTGGGGCGGCTCAGTCTGCGTCCTGCCGCCCAGAAACCACAGCAAGGACCCTCCTGACCTTTCCTGGGGGCGGGGGAGGGGGTTGTCTGCCTCAAAAGGACAGCGCAGTTGGTCTACTGTGGAGAGAAGCATGCAGGGGAGCCCACGTAGAAGGTGAAAACACACCCTAAGTCCCGGCCTTATTAGGGTTCACAAAGGTGCATTGTACTGTTTATTCCTAAACATGTTCCTAAATCTAGGTTGAATTCAAGACTGTCGTAAATGCTGTTTTGCTTTGCTTTAAATGCAAGCACTATTTCAGGGATGGGAGGACTGGACTTTATTCTCCATAATGCAACTCGGGCGTCCAATGTGGCACACACGTTGTGGGGTCACATTGCAGCTCCCGGGTTCCCCATCACCCTCTCTGGTTTTCCCTGTAACACTTCACGCACCTTCCCTCCTCCAAGCTGAGGTCGCAACAGATACCCCAGCAGATACCTGCCCCCCAAAGCCCTGGCTCCCCTCTTGGACGACCTTTCCCAGTGGGCCTCCCACACTCAGGGAAGAGCTCTGCTTCTCCCAGGGGACTGACTGGGACAGACCTGTCCTGGCCACGGCACTCAGTGTGACCAGAGCACAGGGCAGCTGCCTCGGAGAATGTCTTCATTTCCTGGGTAGCCTACACACAGAGTCAAACTAACCACCTGAAACAGAACATGCCGATGTTATCTACCTTTGTTAAAATTTCTTAATTGTAGATACTGTAGTACTTCAGGCATTTGTAGGCATTTATGCTAAAAATTCCTCCTCAAGGTGATGCATCTTCTAATTTAAAATATACATGTCTGAATCAAATCACGGATTGTTTCATTGTGATTAAAATTGTGAGTGGATATTGTGTTGGGCTGGGCTAGAGGTTTCCCGTTTTGGGGTAAAGTCAGAGCAAATGATTATAAGTGTTAATGCAATGACACAGAGCTCAAAACTGAAGAGCCGTAGACCCATGAGCTCCCTTGATTTGGGACTAATGGCTTAGCCTCTCCTTGCCTTCATGAAGCCACCCCGACACCTCATGGTCCTGATGTCTTCATTCACCTTTAACCCTGGGGCTCTAGAGGAGGGAGTAGGGGCTTGGATGACTCCATTGGCCCCATGGGGACTGATTTAAAGTTCCACGAGCTAAAATGTTCTTCCCCTCCCAAGCCCTCTCCCCGAGAGCTACTGCGGAGGACACTGAGCCCTGGGACCCGCTGAGCAGCAGGGAAGCCCGAGGGCTCTGTTGGCTTTTCTGGCTGTCACTGGCCTCGTCCGCCAGCTGGGAGACAGCAGCCTCCACATCCTGCATCCAGATCACGGGCAAGGTCCTGAGGGGTCATTGGCCCGGGTCCGGCACCCCCACTATAGTGCCCTGGGTCACCCCGGTTCCAGCAAGGGCCGCTCTCAGGGGATTCCAGCCCAGAGGGACGCAGCCATGAGTGCTGTGACGCCCCCAGGGTACAGGCAGACATCCGGGGCTCGGCCCCTCTTCTCTTCCCCTTCCCATCAGAGAAGCTGAAGGCTTAAGTGCTTTTGTGTTTAGCCATTCATAAATAGTCTCTGCTATAACATTTCTAAACACAATGGGAAATGTTTAGCTTTTCCCAGAGTGACACAGAGCCCCAGCAGGGCCAGGTACAAGGCTGCCAGCCCAGAGGGTCTGCCGGGGCCATGGCGGCGAGTAATTAGTCATCATTCTGAGTGTTCTGTTTTCACTTAGAGCTCTTCTGTTCCCAGACTCTGATTTCAGAGCCGGGACGGCAGGCTCCGTGCTTGGAGCTGGGGATAATCGTTCCAAGGGGCCGTGGCCTAAGGTGGCCGCTCCGTCCTGTTCAGAACATCAGACCAGCTACCCGGGGCTCTCCCGCCCCTGCCTGGGATTCCCCACCCGTCACTCCCAACCCCTACACTCTGCCGGAGGAAGCCCTGACAAAGGAACACTGACAAAATTTCAATAGAAAATGACAGAATCACAAGAAAAACGGAGGAATGAAGTTGCGCTTTGTGACGCGTGTTTGGAAGCAAAGAAACGTGCTTTCCTACGGATTTACGGGATGACCTAAAATATATCCAAGACGTTGTTTCATTTGGGTAAACAGAGGGCTACCCGGTGTTTGCAGAAAACAATTCGCGTGGAGAACTTTGCTGAGAGCGCGTGGCGATGCTTCCTCCATAGATTAAAACTAAGCATCTTTTTTATGTTGTGATAATTGCTGCATTTACTTCACTTAAATAAAGAAAAATATCACACTGTGACTGAATTTAAACTGTGAGGAGACGTTCATCTTTGAACGATCACACAATACTTGAACATATTAAGATGCAATTAGTAGGGCTGGAGTATTTCCAGAGCATTGGCTTGTAATATTTTCTGAATAATTTCCTTAAAATGATTTTTTCTTTTATTACGCTTTCCTATTGCTTTTATAATTATTTTAATTATCATTTTCAGGGATGCTCCGCAGCCACGGCTGGGAGTGGGGTTTCACACGTGCCCGGCCGCTCGCTAAGGTAAAGGCAGCTAGTCACCCGCACGCCGAGGGGAGGGACGACTCTCCCAAGTCCCCGCTGAAAGGAGCGCCTGGTGACAACTGGTGTCCTAACGCTTCCAAGTCTAGATCACCCGTTTCGGTCTTAAACAAAGAATGTCTAATAACATACACATTGTAACCCATCAGAAAAAAATTTTAATTTCAAAACAAAATTCACAGTGCGTATTTATCTAATGAGGAGGCGGAGGACTGAGCACCGATGCTGCGGGTCTATTAAGAAGATATTTCCACGT
Source organism: Lepilemur ruficaudatus (assembly GCA_963574885.1). Taxonomy (NCBI): domain Eukaryota; kingdom Metazoa; phylum Chordata; class Mammalia; order Primates; family Lepilemuridae; genus Lepilemur; species Lepilemur ruficaudatus. Next base: position 14,856 of record CAUYRT010024152.1, on the reverse strand, counting down.
TTGAGATCATTTGCCTGGAGGAAAACGCTCATGCTCCTGCCAGCACGGGGGTGTCTACTGTCAAGAGTGAGTTTCTGCGTCTCAAATGGCGGCAGCTGCCGAAACAAATATCTCACAGGTGACCTCCTAAAAAGGAGGAGGAGTGTGCTATGAGGACGTTTTGTGTTATTTATCTGGCATTTCAATAATTTCTTCATTTGTTTTAAAACTTAAATAAGGAAGCCTAGTGAAAGCAAAAGGAAGCCCTCGTGGGTGGAGGGCGGGGTGGGGTACGCGCCCTCTCCACCCCGTGCCTGTCGTCTTGCCGGTGGGAAACGCCGCCTGTCCGAGAGAACGGAGGCACGATCTCTGGGGAGCTGGGACACAGCATGCTTTTCTACCCATTGCGGGAAAGATTTCGAATTTGTCTGACTCAAGCTACCCGGCCTCATCTTTCCAGAACAATTAGCCCCTGAGCAGCCCCGAGTATGGTTTCCAAGAAGCGCCACCAGCTTTGGAAGCGAACACCCAGTGCACGGTACCCGCGGAGTCGTCTGTTGGACGCAGACACCTGCTGCGGACGGACCAGGCGGCCGCGACCCGGGGCTGCGGGAGGAGGCACCTCCGATGCCCCGGGCCAGGGCCACCCCTTCTCCCCGGGTCCCCGACTCCCAAACCTCACTCTCCCACATGGCTCCTGTCCCACCTTGCACACACCTGCCCCTCTTTTCTCTGTCACGCCTCCTCTGTCTTCTCCTTTCCTTTCAGTGTGGAGATTATGATTAGAAAAACTATGATGAGCTAACCAAAAGCCCAAATTAAGGCTGAATACTGATTGTGTGCTCTCTTATGAAAGAGTTAATTAACAGACGGTTGACAACTGTAACATCCGTGCGTCAAGCATGTGGCTGGGGCCAGTTGTCTTCCGAGAAGCCGTTCATGAATCAGTTTTAAGTCTCACAGGCGGGATGTATAATCTGGGGCTCAGAGAAGTCAATTAACTTTAACAAGAGCGCACAGCTACTCAGTCACGCAGAGGGAAGGGCCCAGGCTTGGTCAGGCTTCATGAAGTTCTCACCACAATCTGCTGCATTGCAGGAGAATTTCTACTAGTTTTTAAATTCTTGAAAAACAGGGATTTTTCTCACCTTTTTAAATTTATATTCTTGTATCTGTACATAAGCAGACCATGTTTATTGGAAATTTTTCAAAGCTTTTGTCTTTTCAAATAAAAAAGCAATCTTCCATGTTTTGTACGACTGTTTTAACCTTAGAACAAAAAAGGGAAAACTAAGGGATAGGGCGGAGTTATGAAGCCTCAGTGTGGTTTCCCGTCCCCAGCAAGGGGCAGCAGGCAGCACATTGCAGAGGCAGCACAAAGCCTGGGTATCACAAGGGCACACCCGGTAGGCAATTTCGGGTGTGCAAAAAAAAAAAAAAAAATTTTTTTTTTTTGCCTGGCAATAAATATTTTAATTTTTCTTGTTTCATTTTTATGATGACAAATAATTTTCAAGTTTATTTCCTTTTATTTGTTTGTTTAAATACAAAGCTAAACCACAAACAGGTACAACGAAGACATTTTATCTCACATTTACACGCTCCCGTAGGATCCTCCTCCAATTGACTGGCTGACCGCTGACCAGGCTGGCGTCGGGTGGGGGGAGACTTTCTCAGGTAGCACCGTCGTGAGGCCGGGGGTGGGGTGAATCGAGGACGAGGACAGGCCCTCACACCTGTCTCCATTCACAGGTACCTGGGCCCGGGGTGAGCCGGAGACCCCGGCCCCCTGAGCTCCTGAGCCCCGGCCCCCTGGACTGAAGGGGCAGAGCGTGAGAGTGTAGGAAGGAGGCCCGCTCCGCCGTGACTCTCTGGGAACCGTGTGTCTCACTGCCGTGCGCTGGGCTCTGAGCAACGCGAACAGAGGCAAGGACGCCCCCGGCCGTGGCGAGCTGGCCGCGGCACACCGCAGCGTGCACCAGGCCCGGTGGCGCAGGGCGGGGGGTACCCCAATGAGCACAGAGCGGGGGCGTCCCTGCAAGGGACAGGGGCCTGCATGGGAGTCAGGGACGGGAGGGCTCAGCCCTCTTGTCTGGGGGCCTGGTCTGGAAACGAAGCTGCTGTCCGAGGTTCTCCGCAGGCTGCTGCTCTGCGCGGCTCTGCTACAGCACGTGGCCAAGGAGGGAGATGCTCATGAGGAGGACTGTCCTCCCCGTGGGACACGCATGATGGGAAACCGCTGTCTTCAGCCAGGAGACACTTGTTTGCTTATTTTTTATAAATCACAATTTCATATGCTGGATTATGTTTAAAAGAGAATTTAAGTCTTTCTTTCTTTCTTTCTTTCTTTCTGCTAGAGCAACTATAATGTTGAGAAAAATGCTGATCATTGTCATCATATTAGAGACAACCACCATGGGGTGAGATGGCGAAGTCTTTTAACATTTTAGACGTGGACACTGTACAAGTCCCGGCTCTAAGAATTAGCCTCATTTTACAAGCGCGTGAATCAGGCTGCCAGTGTTGCAGTTACAGGGTGGGGACTCCTGTGATGACCCCAAAGGTGTTTCCAGTGTGGTCAGGTCTGTGCAAGTCCTGGGACGGGGATCATCAAGCAGACACAGAACTGGCATTGACCCCGGTGACCCCCAGAGGAGGAGGTGGCGCCCGACCCCAGCCCTGTGCCCCAAATCTGCCTCATGTCATCCAACACCGAGCAAGTCACTGCACTCCTGAGCGTCGGCCACCCCAACAAGGCCAGTTTTCTTGGCTAAAGATGGGGGCGGAGCGTGTCCACACACACAGAGCTCACCGGGCCGCGGTGCCTCCCGTGTCCTCTCCGCAAAGGGCGCGGTGGGGTGAGAGCACCGCCCCACTCTGAGCAGGGGTTGAGGCGGTGAAGGGAGGCGGGGCTGGCCTGGCACGGGGTCTCCCAGAAGCTGTGCCATCCAGGAAACGGGGGGAGGAGACGCTTGCATGAGCAGCTCTGAGCACAGCCAGGCCTGGTGGAGGACGGCTGTCGCCTGGGGCAATGGGACATAGTGAGCCCTGGAGCCTCCGTGTAACAGGGTCTCTGCTAGCGGGAGCCAAGACTCTCCCCAAAGTCGGCCCAGTGTCCCAGTGGCCTTGAGCGAGTCAGATGCTTACGAGCTGGGCTGTCCTACCCCACCCCAGGGGTCTGCGACTCAGAGGCCTCTGTTTCCAGGAGCAGAGCTGCTCACCCACCCTGTTAGAGCACACGTATCCTGCACAGTTCATTTCCAAGTGAGTGGTGTCTACATACAGCTAAATTGCAGCACACACATTTATTAACACTTCTAAGGCTTTAATTACTCTAGACAAGAGGTTAGTGACCACTTACAAACTTATTCCTAAGACTTTAATTACTGTTGACAAGAGGTTGGGGACCACTACCAACTTCTCTAGCTGAGAAGGCTCAGGGCCCAGAACGGAATTGCAAGGTATCGTTAACAGGCAGGAGATGACAGCAAGGTCACCTCCACTGTGCTCTTGAGGGAGCCCTGCGATACAGCAGCACAGAGGACGGCCCCGTGCTCGAGGGTGTGCGCGCTGTCTCCGCTGCCGGGGCTGGTGTGTCTGCGCGTCTGTCTGTGTGTTTATTGTTGTTGTTAGCGTGCAATGTTTGGGATATTTCAATTTACCAAATTGTAACAAAGACTTGTCACATTTTGGCGCAGGAGTCTGACACAAAATGCAGATGTCGGGGAAAGGCCCTCGAGTGGCTTCGACCTTTCGGCCCCTTCAGGCCACCACCGAGGCCGTGCCCTGCTGCGCCCTGCCGCCGGCAGCTCCCCATGTGCTGCCCCTGGGACGTGGGAACTGCCCTGAGGTTTCCAGCGTCCCCCTCCCAGGACGCCCCAGCAGCCACTCTCCTCCACACCTGGCAGGGCCCATCCTCTCCCCTCCCGCCCTGGCCCGGTGAGGTGGCTTTCCGGTGGCTGGGTGAGCAGGAACAGGAGGTCCGCCCTGCCCTCCTTCACTGCTCCGGGACACCCCGTCTCTCCCTCCTTCAGCTTCCTCCAGCCGCTCCTGCGTCATCTCCAGGATGAGTTCCGGCTTTTAGAAACAAACTAGCCCTCCGCAAATTGTCCCTGGAGTGAACAAGCTGCGGCCGCTCTCCACTTGGGCGGCAAAGGGCGAGGGGAACACACAGTAATAAAACACACGGTAATGTCGCAAAACAGTGCCCACCCGTTAACTGGTGGACCTTCTCTCATTGGGGAAAGACACAAAAGGAAACAGAACTCGACTGATTTGCCCAACACCTGTGTCCGCGGCAGGGCCCTCCCTCTGGAGAAGGACGTCAGGGCAGCGGGCGAGTCCAGCCTGGCAGAGAGGAGGCTGCACTCGAGGATGCAGGGCGGTGGCTCCCTGTTGGTATTTTCCATGTCCACTTCCTGGGTCCCCACATATATTCAAACAATGGCTAAAAGGGCCTTCCCGACAGACAGTAGAAGCCGTCCAAAGAGGAAGTCGTGCATTCCAAGTGGCAGCTGTTAGTATCCAGGCCTTAGACACCTCCTGCTCTGAGAACGAACAAGCACCTGCTCCAGGAGGTGAAATTTGCAGCCATCGGGAAGCAGGGGCAGAGGCCATGCAAAGGCAGAAGCGTGATGTGGGGGGTCTATTCGCAGCTGACAAGATCGGCGTCCTTTGGCAGAGTCCACCTGGAGGACCCGGGTCTGACGGGGAGCTCTCCCCGTGAGATGCAAGAGTCAGCGACGAGGAAACCACAGCAGCCCGCGTGCTGGGCTTGCCAGGGCGCCGTGGCTTCAGAAATGCTGCAAGGACCCGTGGCACACGTGTCATCGAGAACACCAAGGGTAGAGGACTGCAGAGCAGTGTGTTTCCTGTGACTCTCCGGAAGACAGTTGCACGGCGCCCCGACTGCTGGTGCACGGGTGCCCCAGCCCGGGCTGGGGGGGGCTGGTCTTCTTTCTCACAGCTGACTAAGAGGCGCGGACGGGCGGCAGGTTTGCATTGCAAATGCTCTGGACTGTTTCTTCTTCTTCTTCTTCAAACTCCCTTGCTCCGGAGGGGTTTTTCCTTCTGTATTTGCTTATCCTGATGTTTCCCTTTGCATAAAAAGCAATCCCATAATCCTACGGATCAAAGAGCGTCGGGTTTATTGACCGACTTCCTGGTGTCAGAGGTGAGAATGCACCGCCAGACACGGGGGATGTCAGGAAGTAAAAAGGGTTACAGATATGAAAGTCGGGATAAAACGCCAGCGCCTAGAGACTCTCAGCGCTGCGGCAACCAGCGGCAGTAGGTTTTATGTGCCGTCAGTGCAATAATCTGAATAAGAAAACAGATTATCCTCAGCTGCCAGGAGCCGCTGCCCCAGCCTGCAGAGCCACAGACGGGAGGTCCGGGTTTGGCGCTCCGTGGGGACGTTGCCCAGAGGAAGATCTGAGGACAGAGGGGTTAAACAACTGGCCGGGTTCATGCCAGCACGCTGCACAAACAGAGATTGAACTCAGGAGCCGTATGAAGACCTGTGAAAAGAGACAGCGTCTCTTCGTGGGTCCTCTATGCCGCGTCCCCGCAGTGGAATCGCAACGGAAAACGGAACAGAGGTGGGGAATAAACATGTGGGCACATCTTTGCCTGTTATGCTGACATTTTAATTAATCTGATTAGACCCAATCGGTTTGCTTTTGGAAATCGCCATCTGCTTTTACTAATTGACCACACATGCAGGCCACGGTGGCCGGTGGCACCAGAGCAGGGCACATTTCCATACCCTCGCACACGTCTGAGAAAGGGAAAGATCCATCTGCAGTTTTCTGTTCTGACCTTGTCCAGCGTCTTCCCAAACCTCAGTGCCTGTGCACGGAGGACTAAGTGACATCTGCAACAGGCCCTGTGTGTGCGTTCATGTTCCCTGTGTGGGTGTCTTTGCGTTTGTGTGTGTGTTTGCATTGTGTGTGGATGTCTCTGTGTGCCTGTGCATGCGTGTGCACGCATGTGCACATATGTGTGCGTGTGTGTGTGTGCTCGCGTGTGAAGGTGTCTATGAGGGCACCAGCTGTAATTAGCACTTTATACGTCGTGCGTGCACTCAACAGGAGCACTCGCTACCAGTCAACAAAGAGAAAGGTGCTTCCTCTGACGGGAGGAGGTCGCCTGGGTCTTCAGTGCTGCAGACCCCTCGAGGTGCCACACCGACCCTCTGGGGCTAGACTCCCTGGGGCAGCCTGGAGGGCAGAGGCGGGGTGACTTCCCCAGAGATGGCGCAGGAGGCAATGCCTCTCTCCTTCCTAGACCTCCCAGGCTTACAGTTTAAGCGTCCAATAAAGTCTTTTCTGCTAAGCCATGTGTGTGCTGAGCAGAGAACCCACCTGCCCTGCAGTCCCCTAGACGCCCGGGGCCTGTGCATGCAAACACTCGGCAAACGTTGGTCAATCCATTGACTAAAAAAGGCTTCGGTCCACAAAGCAACAAAGGGCCAGGATTTTTCTATTCGATATTACCCAACCAGCCTGGGGTTGAAATTGGCACAGCATGGTGACTGCGTGTGTTGGAGAAAGAGGTCACAAAGAGCCCTCTCTCTCTTCCTTCCCTTATTCCTTCCTTCCTTCCCTCTCTCCATCCTTCCTTTCTCCCCTCTTCCACCTTGCTTCCTTCCCTCTCTGCTTCCTACATCAGCGCTAAAGAATTTGCAAAGTAACCACTGACCCCAGAGGTCTCATTGGCAGGTTTCACTCACCCTACCCAGTGGTTTCTTTCAAACACATTTACATTACTTGCCAAGAGTATTTAAGGGATACAATCCAGATATGAAAACCTAAATGCCTACCTGCTTTTAACAAAAGGCGTAGCCTGGCCCCTGGGATCTGCTGTCTACAGGTAACTGTCCACCAGATGCAATGTGCCAGCTTCTCTCAGATGTGGCCAGTGCAATCCGTGTGGCCACAGTCCTGCTGAGTAGGTTCCTGATCAACAGCCCAGGGGAGGACGCCCGCTGGCGGAGGACAGCCCAGGCCACCACTGTGCCAGCCACAGAGCAGGGGCCAAACTCTCCGCCCACCGCGCCATGGGCTGCAGCTTCACAAATTGCCTGAGTCCAGTAAGACCCGCATGCAGCAAGGTACTCGAAGCAGGTTTATTCTTACTCGTAGGCAGCAGGGGACAACAGAAGTCACAGATCCACTGTGAGCCGTGGCCCAAGGCCTAAGAACGCTGCCCGGGGCAGATGGGGTCCGGACCTCACATGCCCCACTTGGACCGCAGCTGAGGGACCCCAAAGGCAGCCCGCCCGGGTCGTACACTGCAGGGGCACAGGAGTCACTGGGCAAAGCTTCAAAGGACGTCTGCTTCCAGGGGAGGGAGGAACAAGGCATGAGGTGTCCTGGGCATGTCCTCCCTGACTTGGGATGATATATTCTCTAGGAGGGACGGGGACAAGGCCCGGCCACCGGCCATTGGACCTCCCCCAGCCCCTGCAACTGCCTGCCTGCCACCCTCAGCAGACGACAGCAATGACTGCAAATGGAACCTGTATCAGCAGGACCCGGCCCAGGCTCTGCCACGGGCAGGGAGGCTGATCGATGCTGTCTAGATGACAGCGTGAAAGAGTGAATGAACTAGTGCGAAATCTCCTTCTGTGCCCCCAAAATTACTAAGAACATTAGGGGAAAACACAAGCTAAAATGAGAAATGCTGTCCTATTAATACCCTTCAGTCATATTCTGCTGAAAACAGTAATTTTGGTCAAAATTTGCATGACATATGGAGTAACCTGGTGAATTATTTACAAGGCGTTCAATATAAAGATAATTAAAAAAAGGTTTGTAGTAAATAAAGATTCAAAATCAGCAACGTTCCCCTCTGCTTATCTGTTCTTTTGTCACCCTTTTCGGTGAATGTTGATGTTTTAAGGCCCAGGCTGTGTTATGCGACTCGGGGTAAATGCAAACGCACTCAGTTTAAGGTGCTGCTCGCCATGGAACTGTGATATTTGCGGGAACTATGGGGCTCAAAGTGACAATGTTACAAATCTGGGGCTCTGCTCCCTTTCCTGACAGCTCTGCCCATGTCTGTGGCTCCTGAAATTGTCCAAAAACAGGCCCTTTCCTTCAATCTGTGCCTTTCCCTGCATCCCAGACTGTGGCTTGTGCAGCGTGTTGGTCAGGGTGGTGTTTCTGTCCCGGAGTTTGTGGAACTGAGACCAGGATGAACATCTCGGTTACTAGAAACACCTGAGGTGCTGCAGTCATGGAACACTGGGTGGGTCCCTGCAGCCAGGTGACACTGGGGACTGGGTGTGGGCTCCGGGGATGCAGAGACCCCAGGACCCAGTCTCAGGAGCACACAGGGAGGACTGTGCTCCCCTTTCAGCCCCGATCAGAGCCTGTGATGGACTCACGCTTCGTGCTCGGTAAACGCCGGCTGGATGGATTTACAAATGAAAGTTTTCTTGCAAGCAGAAGTAACTACTGACCCTAGCCAGTGTGAAGGACAAATAAATCTGAGTCTCAAGGAAGATAGCACGAAGGACTTCCCTTCCAAGGTTGGCCAATTCTGCTGTGGCCCATGGTCCTGCACTTCCCAGGTAACCTGGGTCCTGGGCAGGGTTTTCTCTTTTTCTGCTGCCAGAGTAGGGCTGCAGGTTCTCAGGGCAGGATGGGCGACCTACCCCCGAACCAGGCCTGAGATAAGCTTAGTTGCACCTCACTCAGCTTTTGGTGGAGAGTCCATGTGAGGAGGGACGCAGCCTGAGCATGGAAACCAGGCTGCTTCCCACTTGGGGGAAGGTGATGTCACCCAAACGGAGACTCGGTGCTCTGGCCCAACAGCTCTGAAGAGCTATGCGAGGGTGAAGGTTTGGGCAAGTGGCACATCCCTGCTGGAGGACAGCTCAGAGGCAGGGATGGCATCTCCCATCAGCAAGTGACACGAGCCCACCCAGAATTGATGCCTGCCAGGTGCCAAGGAAGTGAAGGGTCCCATCAGCTCAGCAAGAGGAGGACGTCAGCCTGGTCTGGGAACAGGGCAGGGAACCCCCTCCCCATACACACGTGAAGGTCCTTGAGGCCGCTGAGGGACTTTGGGTGTATGTAGGGCAGTGGCCCCCACCGTCAGCAGTTGCTGTTTACCGTCACCCGGGAGTGGTCTCTTGCTGGGAAGCCCATCCCAACTCTGGGCCAGGGCACTCATGTTCCTGGGGAGGACAGCAACCGGGGTCCTCAGCACCCCTGAGCTGCCTGCTGTGATCTTATCCATAGGACGCGCTTGCCTGCACGAGACCCCCCACGGGCAGCACCCCGACCCCAGGAGTTGCTGCTCAGGAGGCGTCTCCCAAGTTCCTCCCTCGTGTCAGTCCTCTCTATCACATGGAGAAAAGACCACCTTCACACAGATGTTTTTATTTTACACCCCTGGCACCAGTGGACTATCAAGCACCCAGACACGTACTGCTACAATTAACATCCACGTGTCTCGGCCAACCAGACACAAGAGGAGGCTTGGTCCCTCCATCCTCCCTCCAGGACGGTTTTGTTGCTGCCCTGGGGAAACTCAGCCAGGGGCAATGCAGGTCCCTACCTCTGCTCTTGGCATTATTACAGGAGGGGCAAGAAGGAAACTTTGGTTTCCAGTGCCCCACCGTTTATGCTGATTATTACACACATAAGTAAAGTGATGAATCAAAAATGAGAGTGAATATTGACCCAGCGCTCACATCACACGGGGGCCAGTTCTGAGCGCGTCGTGCACACACTAAATTGTAGATCAGAGTTCATAAAAGAGTTAAAATGTAATTTCCTTAATAACATGAATGAAAAAAGAACATTGACTCACGTTTGCTTTGCTTTTAAATTGGAAAGAAATGCGTCACTGGAGCGATTCATTTTGAAAGAACGTGAGGATGCTGTTTTCGGTAGGTGCCCGAGAGGCCGGGTCTGCCTGTTCTCCCTGGACTTTCCGATATTGAACCTCTTGTTGTCGGGAGGGCCCAGCCTGGGTGCCGGGCAGGCTCTCTGTTCTGGTGCACATCTGTGACCACTTACGGACCAGGGGTTGCCGTGTCGCTGCTGTTTGATCTCCGGTTCTTACCTGCCAAGAGTTCAGAGGCAAGTGCTTGTGTTGCCAGATGACGGTGAATCAGCACGGAGCGTCCAGTGGGTCCTGAAAGAAGTCGTGGGTCAGGTGTGATTACTTGTATGAGACAGAAAACAGCGAACAACTGGGCCTCAGAGTTCCTTTTTTTTCACATAAGGAGCATAACTCTCTTTTCTAACAATAGTTTTGGGTTGTCCATGTTAATTTTTTCTGATGTATCTTGCAGAGATTTTTTTTATGTATCTTCATTCTCCAAATGACAACCTACACAGGGTTACGGTTTTCCCATGCTGGATGTCAGGGGGCCTCCTGCTGAGTGTCTTGTGGGAAGGGTAGGTGGGTTGCATGCATTACGGAGACTGGGAGCCCATCCTGCAGCCTAGCCAACATTTTTCCTAATAACACTGCCAAACGGAGTTGGGTCACCAAAGCGCTTGACGGAGAAACAGAGGATTTATAAAATCCCATTAAAGTACTAGAGGAAGAGGGGATACGACAGGGACTATTTTGTGGCTGCACACCGTCGACACACACTTCCAAAATCATGTTTGTGATTTGATAGATTGATGGTTGGCTTTCTGGATCTAAGATGGGGCTTCATTGGATTACACTGTGTTTTTGTTATTTGCTGTTACTCAATTTAAAAACAAAACAAAAAAAACCCCAAAACATAACATCTTAAACCCACCCCCTTATTTTGCTCATTATTTTGCAGGTAAGGAGTGCAGCACGGGCTCAGCTGGGTGGTTCATTGCTGATCCACATGGTGTCAGCTGGCGTGGCTGGATCTGGACGCTTCCTCCAATACGGCTCCTCCCTGGAGATCTTGTTCCCTGGTGTCTCTCAGTCTCTCTGTCTTCACGTAGTGTTTACGCCTCCAACATCCTTTCTCAGCTGAAGTTCTTCATCTGAACTATAAAACACAGGGTAGAATTTTTTGTTATTATTTCAGAATATTATGAGGGTACACACATTTTGGTTACATTTTATGACTTTGTAGCAATAGCACTATTAGGCATCTACCCAAAAGAGAAAGAGACATTCTATAATAAAGACATCTGCACCCAAATGCTTATAACAGCACAATTCACTATCTCGAGGATGTGGAAACAACAAACGTGCCCGTCAATTCATGAGCGGATTATTAAAATTTGGTGCATGTATACAATGGAATATTACGCAGGGTAGAATTTGAGTGGTTATTTTTTTGTTTCCCAATTAAGATTGAAAACCATTGCTACATTAGATGCATAGGAAACACAGTAATTTATGAGCTATCATGAATGCCTTTGGGCATTAAGGTTCAATTATTTCACAGAACTTCAATTGTGAATGACTATTTCAGGACATCTCCACACGGTGGATTGGGATTCCCACAGCACGGGGACCTCAAGGTACTCGGATTCCTCAGGTGGCTTCCCAGGGTTTCGGGAGACCAAGGCCACAATGGCTAGTCCTCTCAAAGTATGGGCCACCGTGAGCCCGGAGTCAGCCCGCTGTACTGGGCTGGGAGAGGACACAGACCCCACCTCTTGATAGAAACAAGAATCCACAGTCTCTTTAGAAAACCAGCAAAGATTTACAATGATGTACCCATTTGCATGCAAGGCTGAGACTGTCCACATCAGGAAATACTGTAACCTATTTGATCCTCCTCCTCTGTCTCTTCCTCCTCCTCATCATCATCATCCTCATCGTGCTAAGGAGGGTCTGCTGGGCTGCAGGCTGAGGAATATTTTCTCATTCTTCCCCAAGCCAGGCTTTTGAGTAATTCTAATGATTAAAGGAAAACAGAGGAGGAACGTAGGGGTTGGTTTTCTGGCTGACAATTAATAAACAACTTATCACTGGTCAGCGCGTAGAGCCAGTTCTTAATCACTTCTAATTGAGCAAATGCCAGGTGTGTAATAAAACTAGGAAATGCCTGTCTGGATGATAGAAGAATAAAGGCACAGGGCTTCTGGGAGCACGTGCTATGAACATGTCGATCGAGGTAACGGCGATTCCCAGGGAACTTACTGCCAGGGAGAAGGTGTCCAAAGCACCTGGGCACCAGCCCACGTTAACCCCTTCCCTTCCCAGCTCTCACTCACCTGCCTGCAAATGGAATAGAATTCCAGACGGCATCGCTGTAAAGTTATCTTCAAAGCAATTGAAGTCTAACTCAGCCACTGGGTTATAAATCACAGATCGGATTTCAGACATTCACAGAATAAACACAGCAATGGAAAGGTCAAACATACGTGAAGGGCAACTCCACACAGTACTCATGATCCAGTCACTGAGGACACACAGGAAAGGAAATAAAAGGTCAGGCAGTGGGAACACAGAGGCCACAAGTGAGGGAACATCCCTTCTGTCCGGGAGCCGAGGAAGCACTTTGCCCACGGCGGGAAGCTGCATCGCTCTAGGAAAAGTGAAGTCAGTCCTGCACTGTTAACAAGCATACTAGTACCGAGACCCTGACTCCTGACACCATCACTCAAGAGAAGGAGCCGGGCACCCTTGTGCACATGGCGGACTCTAGACCTGAGGCTGGAACAAGTCAAGGAGAGCCTGGAGCATCCTGCAGAACCAGACAGCAAGTAGATGCTCAAGAACCAGTAAGGTGGGGACGTATCAACAGGACACAGGAGACAACCTGAAGATTTCCCAGTGGCCAAAGCTGGAACTATTTGAACGACAAAATAAATCATACAACATTGGCGTATAAACCAAAGAATAAAACAAGTATCTGTGTGGTCCATACTATTAGGGTCACTAAGTATGAAATGTCCAATTTTGAATCAAAAGTGCAGTTTATTATATCTCTAACAAAAATCAGTGCCCTTAATCAGAGTATTCACCTACTGTTGACACAGTTTTGCCATCTTGACAGTAGCTTGTTCATGCCAGCAGCAAAGAAGCCTGGAGAGCGAGTGGAGATGAAATCACGAAAGGTGTTTCCCACAAGTTGTTGAGAATTGAATATTTTTCCTTGCAAGAAGTGATTCAAAGCCTGGGAGAAGTGGTAGTCGGTGCAAGGTCTGATGAATACGGTGGATGACAGTTTCCAAGTCCAGCTTCTGTAGTCTGAGCAGCGTTGTTTGTGGGACATGTGGTCCAGCATTGTATTGCAAAAGGACTGGCCTGTCTCTATGGACCAATCTTGGCTCCTTAATCACAAGCATGCTCATCATTCCATCCTACTGGTTGCAGTAGACATCGCTGTAACGGATTGACCAGGGTTCATGAAGCTGTAGTGGATGATACCAAGGCTGGACCACCAAACAGACACCATTAGCTGTTTGTGATGAATAGTCAGTTTTGAACTATGTTTTAGCACTTCATCTTGATCCAACCTTTGTGCTGAACTCTTGTGATTATCAAAAAAGATCCATTTTTCATCACACATAATAATATGGTGTAGAAATGGTTCGCCTTTATGTCGTGACAGCAAAGAAAGGCAAGCTTCAAGAAGATTTCTCTTCTGATGCTTGTTTAATTCATGGGGAACCCATCCATCCAGCTTCTTTACCTTGCCCATTTGTTTCAAATGGTCCAATATTGCTGGAACAGTAACATCAAACCTTGCTGCTAATTCACGTGTAGGTTGAGATGGATTCGCTTCCACTACAGCTTTCAGCGCATCATTATCCACCTTGGTCTCAGGTCGCCCACGTGGCTCATTTTCAAGATTAAAATCACCAGAATGGAACTTCTCGAACCATCGACATACTTTGGGTTCATTGGCCACATCCTTCAGCCGAACACTTTGTCGATATTTCGACCTGTCTCAGCAGCACTGGTTCCATGGCAGACCTCATACTTGAAAATAACACAGATTTTTGACTTATTCATGGTTTCGCAAAAATTGCTCTAAAACATAAATCTGAAAGATAGTCACAAGCCAAACCATGAAAGAATGAAGATGTACATTCATGATAAAAATAAAACAAGAAGTGCCAAAGAGAAATGTCAGAGATATCAACTGTCAAACTTAGTACTTAAGGAAATAAGACATTTCATACTTAATGGCCTAAATAATATATAAGCAAATAAAGTGCAGAAGAGACAAATCTCCCACATAGAAGTTTCACAAATAATGTATGTATACTCTGTCCTCAGTGACATACAGCATAGTTCCTTTTCTTCCCATTTGGGTGAGGGTTGCCCTTAGTAACTCGTTGCTAATGAGTACACCATGAAAACGGGTCAACTGTGACTTTACCGCAGTGTCCTGCCACACACAGCGTCTGCCGGGTGACCAGGGTCAGTATCACCCATGACGAGTCCTCCTGCTGGCATGAACCCTTGACATGATGCCACGAGAACGGCATTTTACCTCTATAGTCCTCCTCCCAAACACCATGCCCCCGTCCAGCCATAATGAAGTCTTTGTAAAAGCCCAAGTTCAGGGACATCCTATAAAATACCCGAGCAATTCTCCCCCAAAACTCTCAATGTCGTTAGAACAAGGAAAGTCTAAGAAACTGTCTCAAGTCCGAGGAGTCTAAGATGTGAAGATGGCATGTGGTGTGGTCTCCTGGACTGGGTCTTGGGTCAGGAAAAGTGACGTCCAAATCAAGTGAGCAGTTTGGCTCACAGCAAGGTACCGGGGTGTAATCCCAGGATATTAACCAAAGAGCTATTTTATGATGCTATTGTCAGGAAAAGTGTGAGCAAATAAGAGTTTTGCAGAATTGAAGACCTGGGAGAACAACTTTCATGGGCAGTTGGCAGAAAACTTATAAAATATTTGCTTCCAATTGGAGTAATTGTTCATTAAAGCATAGGGCGAGTGTTACAGGC
>CAUYRT010024148.1:0-46508 GCA_963574885.1 Lepilemur ruficaudatus | reverse complement strand
GTCAGCTTAGCTCACAGCAACCTCAAACTCCTGGGCTCAAGCAATCCTTCTGCCTCAGCCTCCCAAGTAGCTGGGACCACAGGCATGCGCCACCATGCCCGGCTCATTTTTTCTATATATATCTTTAGTTGGCCGATTAATTTCTTTCTTTCTATTTATAGTAGAGAGGGGGTCTCACTCTTGCTCAGGCTGGTTTCGAACTCCTGACCTTGAGCGATCTGCCTGCCTCAGCCTCCCGGAGTGCTAGGATTACAGGCGTGAGCCACCACGCCCAGCTTTTTGTCTTTTTGATAATAGCCATCCTAACTGGGGTGAGATGATATCTCACTGTGGTTTTAATTTGCATTTCCCAAATGATTAGTGATGTTGAGCATTTTTAAGTATATATCTTGGCTATTTGCATGTCTCCTTTTGAGAAATATCTGTTCAAATCATTTGCTCATTTTTAAATTAGATTTTTTTTTTTTTTTTGCTGTTGAGATGTTTGAGTTTCTTGTATATCTGGTATATTAAGTTAGTTTCATTGTTCATATATACAAAGAACTCAGAATTAATATCCAAAATAGTTTGCAAATATTTTCTCCCATTCTGTAGGTTGCCTTTTCACTCTGTTGATTATTTCCTTTCTATATTTTTTTGTGTGTTGATCTATGTGCCTGTTTTTATGCCAGTACCATGTTGTTTTGTTACTCTAGCTTTCTAGTATATTCTGAAGTCTAATGTGATGTCATGTGGGAAACTGACACAAGCTGCTGTTGCTGCTTCTCCTCCTCCTCCTCCTCCTTCTCCTCTCTCTGCACACACACACACACACACATACATGAACACGTACATATGGATGTCTATAATGTGGCAGGCTACTTTGCTAGTTTGCAGGTGTGGTGACATCTTACATCTTTCACAGCTTTGGCCTTGACAATTGCTTCCTGCATTATTTATTGAGCCTACTCAAGGTAGCAAACACATACAGCTTCATTTTGGGCTTTAGAAATGTTAATAATCTTAATAGTTCAAGTTTAGGAATCTTTGGCTGAGAGTTGGAGACTTTTTAAAGCAGCCTTTAAAAAGAAACCGACAAATCTTTTTCTAATGGATATTTGCTACACCAAGGGAATAACTTGAGGTTGATGACGTACTTCTTATTTGTTAGTCTGTGTGTGAGTCCTTGACTTCTCCATTGTAGAATTTCTTTGGAAACAGATTACCATATGTATTTGGGATTGCTGGAGACTGGGTAAAAGAGAGATTTTTCACCTTTCTTGTCTATGTCCACAAACCTTTGTGATACAAGGGACAAAAATTTACTTGCTGGCATTTATGATACTTTTCACTAACCAAAGGTCATTCTTGATGGCAGTTCAACATTTCCATTTAGTGTCTCGAGAGAGCACTGGAATCAGAGTCAAACCTGCATCGGAACCAGATGCTAGTTCTGTTACTAGTTAGCTCACTTTGGGAAAAACCACTTCAATTTGCTAATCCGCAGCAGTTTCTTCACTTATTAAACTAAGATGAGTGAACTAATTAATAGGAACTTTATGAGGATGTAAAGGTCCAATTGGTATCGTATATTTTTTAAACTATGAGGTTGTAATAACTAGACCCATATGAGGGTTTTAAAAATGTATTTCTTTCTTTATTTATTTGCTACTAGAATGATTTAAATATCCAGTCTGGCTGTGTGCTCTTTCCTGCTATACTTCAGGACAGGGAGTGACCATAATACAATGTATACCTGACTTCACCTTCTCTATTCTCTTTATAAGTTTTAGAAGGGCATTTCATTATTATGATAGAAGGTGAAATCATGGTACATAGGCAAGCAAGTGGCCTCTGTTAGAGACATTTGTATCTTGAGAAATGATGGGCTATCAGACTGATTTTTGAGGCACAATTCACAGCATTTGATAGTGCTTTGTGGAAGGAACATGACAAAGAGTATTTCAGACTCTGGTCAGGCCCCTGGTTATCTCAGTGCACTGGGTACCAACGGCACTCAAGAGTGGATGGACCTGGGAGAGGCCACTTGGAGTGAGAGGTTATGTCTTGGGATTGGGTTGACATCTGGGAACTGTGGGAGAGAATTGGAGATGCATCAATTTCCCTAGTGAATTAGCTCTAAGAGGTAGAATCCTATAGCACAGAACAGTGGTATACTCTGGAGTCCCTGTGACTAAGGGGCCCAGCAAGTAGGAGAGAGTGAGGCCCCATGGCCACTCTTCAATGGCAATAGTTGCTTGGCAGTGCCACTACAAGGGCTGTTTCTGGTGCAATCACCTCTGCTGACTGTCATTGCTGTTGGGAGTGACCTTTCGTTGGAAGATGTTGCCATGGCTAATAGGAAAATTATCAATGGGAATCCATGTTGGAATATCTTTTGCGCAGCAACGTCTTACTAAGCTGGAGGGACCAAATAATGTCACGCTAAACTGCCTGTTATATTTTTGGCACTTTTTAAACATTATTTTGTAAATCTTCATGTTAGCTCTATAAATTAGGTATTATTATCTGCATTTTACAGATGTAGGGACTGACACTTGGTAACTTGACTAAAGTCATGCAGCGTAGTAAATTGTGGATCTGGGATTTGACCTTAGATCAAATGCCCAAACCCAAGCTCTTTTCATTTTCAACATATTTTGTTACTTAGTGGACGTCAGCCTCTACTATCATCCCAGTGGGAGCTGGGCTTGAAATATGGAGTTGGGCAAAGATTCGTTTTGTCTTCAATGCACTTTCCACTGAAGAGAGAGCACAATAATTTCCCAAAAGACAATCTGATGAGATTAGAAGCTTGGACACTCTGGGTTAGAGCCCAGGCTGCTAACAGTGACCCTTTACATTAAGTCTAAGTATGATTCCCGGTGAAATATGTAGCTCATGAGGAAAAAAACCAAAACAAAACAAAACCAAAACCTTTCAGAAGGAAAAAGACTGCAATAAGAAAAAAAACCCAAAAAACAAAACACCTCACCTCCTTCAAATAAAGAGCATAATTTAAAAAATCAGGACAGCCAAGGATGGCAAATTGTAAGACATGGTTG
This sequence comes from Lepilemur ruficaudatus, assembly GCA_963574885.1. Taxonomy (NCBI): domain Eukaryota; kingdom Metazoa; phylum Chordata; class Mammalia; order Primates; family Lepilemuridae; genus Lepilemur; species Lepilemur ruficaudatus. Next base: position 43,464 of record CAUYRT010024148.1, on the reverse strand, counting down.
AATTAAAAATCATGAATAAATGAAACAAATATTAAAAGAGAAAATCAAAAACATTGACAGAATTGGCTTTCTACCTATCAAACAGCATGTGGCTGAATGAGTCTCAGCATCCACTGCTGGCTTCTAAGTAGCATTTCTCATCCTGTGGGAAAAAAATGATCATGGTGGCACTCCATGGCTGGCCTTAGATAATTGGCTCACCTAGTGCATCCTGATAATTTAGTTTTAAAATTAGTTCAAAGTCTATGAAGATGAAAATCAGCACATGCTTTGAAAATGCTCTCAGAAGAAAGCAAATTGAAATGATAAATGGCCCTGTGTCCTTGCTTGGCATCACGTCGGAGGTCCCCTGGGGTGATTGAGAATTCCTGACTGGCTTAACGTCTACCTTAATGATGACAAAGAAGGACTAAGTAGTGTTTAATGATGTTTTAAGTAGATCCTAAATGGAGGCTCATGAACAACATCAAGGAGTAGGCGAAATACAAACGGAAATCAGAAACAGAACAATAACCACAAACCTCCTCCTGCAGCAACGAGAATTAATAAAACTAAGAAAGTTCATGGGACCAGCTAGCATATGCCAGCCTGAAAGTATTGTATGTGTTGACCTGTCACAAACACTGCTGTCAGCTAGATATGCATAACCAGGTGGCTTCTTTGGACATCTGAGTTTGCAGAGTAGGTGCTTAGAAGGGTGGGAGAGACATTTAATAGATAATATTTTAAACTATAAATTATAAATAGTTATGTATTAAAGAAAGTTTGCTTTTTATAGGTACATAGGAAGAAGAACAAAGAATTGGCTTTAGTCTCATCACCAAACAGAAATTGCCTTTGACCTCATCCTGTGAATCCTTCCTATTTTATTCTAGCATAGATTTTATTTTTTAAAGCATAGTTGTAATCATATTGTATAAGTAATTTGTATGTTTCTAGTTATTATTTAGTATTTTCCTTTTTAAACCATCCTCATAATTATATATTTTAATAGCTTTATAATAACTCCTTAAATAGATGCACCAGAGTAAACCATGCCCCTATTATTATCTAGGTTTTTTTCAATTTTTTCATTCTCATAATACCACGATGAACATCTTTGTGCATAAAACCTACTTCCTGGCTTCCGAGGAATTCCTTTGGATTAATTTCCGAAAGTGGAATTTCTGGATCAAAGACTATGACTTCTTTATACATGCTGACAATTTGTTTCCCAAAGGACTCTGATTCTGGCTATCATTAGGTTAAGTATGAAATGTCCGATTTCCTTAAGTACTAAGTTTGACAGTTGATATCTCTGACATTTCACTTTGACATGTCTTGGTTATTTTTTTTTCCTATTGTGAAGGTACATCCTTATTCTTTCAAATGCATGTTTTGGCTTATGATTATGTTTCAAAATGTTTTAGAGCAATTTTTATGAAACCATGGATAAGTAAAAAATTCGTGTTATTTTTGAATGTGAGTTCTATCATGGAAACAATGCAGTGCAGACAGCTCAAAATATCAGTGAAGTGTTCGGGAAAGATGTGGCTAATGAATGCATAGTATATCCATGATTTGAGAAGTTCCACTCTGGTGATTTTAATTTTGAAAGTGAGTCACGTGGGTCACCTGAGACCAAGGTGGATAATGCTGAGCTGAAAGTTGTAGTGGAAGCGAATCCGTCTCAACCTATGCGTGAATCAGCAGCAAGGTTTAGCATTACTATTCCAACAATATTGGCCCATTTGAAACAAATAGGCAAGGCAAAGAAGCTGGGCAGATGGGTAGCGCATGAATTAAATGAGCATCAGAAGAGAAATTGTCTTGAAGCTTGCCTTTCTTGGCTGTCACAACATAAAGGCAAACCATTTCTTTACCATATTGTTATGTGTGGTGAAAATAGATTCTTTTTGACAACTGCAAGTGTTCAGCACAATGGTTGGATAAAGATGAAGTGCCAAAACACAGTCCAAAAACGAATAGTCATCAAAAAAAGCTAATGGTATCTGTTTGGTGGTCCAGTGCTGGTATTATCCACTACAGCTTCACGAAACCTGGTCAATCGATTACAGCAGCTGTCTCCTGCATCCAGTTGGACAAAATGATGAGGATGCTTCCAATTAAGCAGCTGAGATTGGTCAATACAGACAGGCCAATCCTCTCGCAGGACCACATGTTGCACACATAACACTTCTCACTACAGAGGCTTGACTTGGAAACTCTCTGTCACCCATCGTATTCACCAGACCTTGCACCAACTGACTACCACTTCTTCCAGGCTTTGGACCACTTCTTGCGAGGAAAAATATTCAATTTTCAACAGGCCATGGAAAACACCTTTCATGATTTCATCGCCACTCACTCTCCAGGCTTCTTTGCTGCTGGCATAAACAAGCTACCCTGAGGATGGCAAAATTGTGTTGATAGTTTAGGTGCATACTTTGAGTAATTGTACTGCTTCTTGTTTGAAATATAATAAACTACACTTTTGATTCAAAATAAGACATTTCATATTTAATGACCTAACATAATGTGCTTATTAGCACTAGTATTCTTATTTTTGAACTCTGCTAACTTAAATTAAAAAGTACACATTTGTTTCATGTAAATTTATTGGGTTGCTATTAAAATGGAATATTTTCTCAAGTTATTTCTTTTTTTTTTACAAGTACAATATATGACTTTCAATCAAGTTATTTCTTGATTTGCTTTTTTCCTGTTGTTTGCCTATGTATCTTGAATTAGCTGCAAACCTAGCTGTAGCCTAACTGTCCTCCACAGGTTGCCAGAGTTTTTCCTAAAAGCAATACCCTCATCACGTGTCCCCTCCCTTAAATCTTTCAAAGGCTCTCCATGTCTATAGCAGTGGAGTAAATTCCTTACCCTCTATATAAAGCCACCACGATACTGTCCAAGCTACAGCGCTGTCTGGTCCTGGGCAGCTGCTCCATAAATGTTGAAGTAAATAGTCTCTGTAGAGTTGTGCAGTGAGGAACTGACGTAGGGTCACACACCTTTTCAAAGGTATCAGCCAAGATTTTTCAATAAGAGAATCTGGATGAAAGAAATACCACAACTCTGTCCCATGATCCCAATGGGACAGCAGTGCAGGGACAAGCCTCTGTCTGTGAGTCAGATCTTCCTGGGCTCCTGTTCCACCTCTGCTACTCATGTGGCTGTGGCCCAGGGCAGTCGTATAACCTTTGCAGTAATGCCCACCTCTCAAAGTTGTTGTGAGGATAAAGGGAAATGATGAAAGGAAAAGGACCTAGTGAATTGTGTAAGTGAATAGCTGAATGAATGGCTCTTCTCAATAAATAATTCTACCCCTTTAAAATATGAAGTATCTGAAATAGTCAAACTCATAGAAGCAAGGAATAGAATGGTGGCTGCGGGGGGCGGGGAGGGGAAGAGGAGTTGCCAATCCTCTGTTATTTCAGTTATGTGAGATAAGTAAGTTCTAGAGATCTGCTCTACAAGATTGTACCTATAGGGAATTTATAGCGTCCTGCACACTCAAAAGTCTGTTAAGAGGGTAGAACTCATGTTAAGTATTCTTACCACAGTAAAATCAAATTTAGAAAATGTAGTTCACAGGATTTTATTTTTAGAAGTACAAGAAACTTAGACTTGCCAAAATTCATAGTATAAGTTGTAGCATGTCTGAGTAAAACAGTGTTTAATTGTTGTCAGTTTGGGTATTAGGATCACTCCTTAACCAGGAAGAAGTTCTCCCAGTTTTTCCTAAAGAATTCAGATTTTTACTGTTTTGTTAAAAATCATTTTATTATTGAAAATATAAACTTCATCATACAATAAAAGCTGATATTTGTCATTTACTATGTGATTCCTAGAAACACTTCTCAAAGTCATAAAAATAACTGTGTTTCCTCACTTACAGTTTGGCAAGTAACGCATTACCAAATGCCAGTTTTTGGGAAACTATCAAGGATTCTTGTAAAATGTTGAAACAAATATAAAAATCAGAAAAACCTAATGATAATATTGAAAAAATGAGCAAAACCCTTTTTCTTAGCTGTAAGTGAATAATATTTAAAAACTGTAAATTTTTGTATATATTCGCAGGTCTGGGCATCATTTATTTTGAAAATTTGGCATCAAATCAGGAAATACAAATAAAAAGAAGTGTTACAAAAGCCATTGCTGTGTTAAATGAACTGGATAGTAAAGAAACAATTTTACACATTGAAGAAGACTAAGTTTATTAGTGACCGGAGGCCGGGAATCCAATTTGTGCAGATAACTCGAAACTGTGCATATGAATCCTTGGCTCTGAAACACATTCCTAAATGTTGTAGATTCCAGCAGCCTAAAAATAATTTAAAGTATATCCTGATTTTTTATGGCATTTAAAAAATAGATGTCTGAAAACGACTGGAAGTTTCTCCAGTTGATTTATCTTTCACAAGGCATAAGAGTAAAACCGATTGTCTGATACCCTGTCCTGTATTTATCTTATAGGAGCAGGAGAGCATTCTAATTAAAACGAATCCTGTTGAAAACTTGAAATATCAGGTGCTTTAATGTGATTTGCTTTTTAACAGCCAAGACTATCTTGCCATAAATATTTTGCCCCTGGTTGGTTAGAAACTAATTCAAAACAGTGACACAGTGGTGATAACTTCTGGGAAGCTGGAGGCTGAGGTTCGGCCAGAAGGGCTTGGAGACCTCTTGGCTGGGCTCAGGCACAGAGGGGGAGGCTTCAGAGGCTCTGTCCCCTCATACTCAGGGAGCCCACACAAACGGCTCACCTTTAGAAGGAGAATGGGAGACTTCTCTCAGCCTATTTACATGAAACGGTGCAATTCACCCCAATCTTCATCCCTGTATCTGTTTATGCATCAAAGCATTGACAACTAGGAGAATTGAAACATAAGCTTTGCGAGTGCAGGAGGGTGGGTTATTTGCTGCTGTGTTCACAGTAGCTAGAACCAGACCCAGCATGTGATAAGCACTCTCTGAGTCCTCCCTGAAAGAATGAGTAAATGAGCACCATGATACAACTCCCAGACTGTCTTCACAAATCTAGATTTTCTTTGATCATTCGAAAGGCACTGAATACAGAATCAGCTGCTTCTGCCTCGACTGTCCCACCTCTCCCCTTTGCCCACATTCACATCCTAAAAGCCAAGTTAAGATTCTACATCTCCCAAATGCCTGCTTGATCTCTGCTCTGGAAATTAATTTCTCCCTACTCTGAACAGCTTGGGCATTTAAAAATACATTATGCTGTGTTAGACTATTTTATATACATATATATATATGTATATAATATGTCAAATTGTAACTTGATTTAACATTGTATTATGTTATAATATTGTATTATAACTATTGTAATATATTTGTAAAGCAACTATGTAGGTTTTTTCTTAGACTCTGAAGTCCATGAGGATAAGAATTGAGTTCTAATCATCTTTTTATCACCTAACCTGTCTGCTACATTGCATCATATACAGTAGATAATCAATAAATGATTTTGGGGCAAGCAGCCAATTATGATAGTGTATATATATTTACGAAAATTCTGGTGAACAAGATCTGGGAAGCAGACCAAAGATACCCAGTTTCTCAGGAAATTCGTAAGAAGTTATGAAGCATATTTTATTTGAACAACTTTAAGACAATGGCTGCTAAAATGCTTTGCCTCTCCTGGTTGGGTGCTGTGCCCAGTGTGTGTTCCCATCCTTTGCTAGCTGTGTGACATGCCATTCAGCCTCCCTGAACATGAATCACTCTGTCTGCGAAATGGCGAGAGGAATTCTTACCTCGCCAGGCCCTCTTGAAGCGGCAGTGCCCAGGTGTGTGTGGCACCCAGTGGGCTCTCAGCAAGCAGGGGCCTGATCGCCGTCACCATTCCAAATGCTTCACACGCTTCTCGTCTTCACAGAACACTTTGCGAGGAAATCAGAAATGCAGTGGATTTATCATCCTTCACCTCTGTTTATTTAATATTCGTCACCAGCTTCCTCACAATTTCTTGGTAACATTCATTATAGTCATATTCCCTAAGAGCAGCTGAGTCCACAGGAGGCAGACGGGACATAAACTCTGGGAAATAATCAGATTCGGTTCAATTATAACAATTGCAACCACCTATGACTAGACTGTCAGATGCGGTACTGGGGGTTTTATGTCTGTTTTGTCTCCTTAGGGTACCTGCGTTCCCGCACTGTGGGGAGTGGGGTCCGTCTCCCATCTTCTCTAAGACATTGGCTCATTTTTATGCTTATTTGCAAGGTTGGGTTAAGTAGAAGAAAGAGTGGTTTTATGTATGACTAGTCCAGAGGTGCCCAGGAGTATCTCATTCTAAATGGCCAGCTTTGTTTTTTCAATGAAGCCTAAGCACTTTGCTTTCAGATATAGGACAGGTGTCCTGCCGTAAGGAATTGATAAGAAAGGCTTGCTCCCAGCCCAGCTTAAGGCAGCAGGGTGCCCACTCTGAGGCCCTGAGATTAGTCACTCACTAAAATCATTTTTAAAGTAATAAAAATAATAAAAAGAACTGTGATTCCTCACTCAGTTTGGCAAGCAAGTTGTGCACAAGCTTGCCCTCATTAGCGTTAACGGTAACAAAACCAACTAACACGTGTATTCTGCAATTTGCAAGGTTCACACGATCCTTATTTATCATTCGCCTCTCATGTGGTTTACACAATAGTATGTGTTATTAGCTCTGTTTCTTAGGTGAGAAATTTGTGGCTCAAGGACTTTAGGACATTTGGGGAGCCAACAGGTAGTAAATGCTGGAAATGAGACATGAACCCAGGTCTTCTGGCTCCCAACCCAATGATTTAGTGAACAGATAAAAAAAGATTTTTATCTGTGCATCAGCTCAAGCAGTCCTTATATCTGCTGACTGGGCAATGACCACGTTATGTTCGTAAATGGACTCCTCTGAGGTGCTTCAAAACAGTTGGCTGTCTTACATTAGTGCTTCTCAGCAATTGTATTGACAAGACTCATTGGCAATGAGGCAAGCCTCGTTCTTCACTGAGAGAGGGAAGAGCAACATGAGCGCAGCCCCCGTGAAAATCATCCCAGAGACGCAATTCCTCAGCCCTGGCTTAATGGGCATTGACGGCCTCCTCCTTCCTGGTTTACCGCAGAGGGCTGGTAAGGCCCCGGGAAGGACTCCTGACAGGTCACTGAGGGAGCTGTGGTCGAAAAGGCTCGTCTCCTCTCCACAGAGCCCAGAGGAGAGTGAGAGACCCACTCGGTGCCTGAGCGCCGCGTGCCTGCGCAACGTTAACTAATTCCGTGATTGCTGGCGTGCTGGGCATCTCGGGAAAGATGATCAGATTTGGAGAAATTCAGGCAGCGCATTGTAAATGAAACCCACCCAGATACCCTTGTCTCACCATCCTGTTGTGAATGAAAGTGTATTCTGCTTCAGGAAGACGTGAGGGTGAAATTTTAATTGAACAAAAGACAGGATATGCTCCAGGATGGTTCCCATAGCAACCGCTGTGTGTGTGTGTGTGTGTGTGTGTGCGCGTGTGTGTGCGCGCGCGCGCTCTTGCGCACGTGCGCGCCAGTGCACACATATTTAACGTATGCATTAGAGGAGAAAAAGCAGCTTATCTTAGTGTACAAGTCTGGCATGTGGAACGAGGGAGGGAAGGGAAGAGAATCCAAGTCCCTCAGAGTAGCCTGATGCTGGATTTCCTGCTTCCTTTGCCTTGTACATTTCTCTCTTCAACATCATAGTCGCCAACTGCGTTCATTTGTCTCTTCTCTTTCCTCGGCCTCCTGCAAGCAACATGCCACCTCGCCCAACGGCACTCTGAGGACAAAGCACGGACTCCTAACAGGCCAGGTCTCAGGCCAGGTCTCCCTCAGCCACCCAGTCACCAGCTGGGTTAAGTCCCACCTTTCACTTACCAGTTCTGCAATTTGGGGTGCAACTCATAACCAGTCAGAGCTTCTGTTTTGTTTTTGATTTTTAAAAATCTGTCAAACGAAGAATAAAGCAACTAGCCAGTGTCCTATCATTTTTGGAGAAAAGAAGAAAGGGAATAGGCTCAAGCCTTCTTTTCTTCTTCAGAGACCAAGAGGAAACTAGGAAACCCAGCCGGCTGGGTTCACGCTGATTCGTTAGAAACTACCAGGACCTGGAAGGTCAGAGCTCCACTGTGTGCAGATGCAGGGAGCGTGTAATGAATAGACCTTCCATTGGAGAGGAGACTGTCTGGACAGGAAAAATTAGGGTTGCCCCTCTGTTTACCTCACAACTCTCTCTTCTTTTTTCTTTTTCTTTCTTTCTTTTTTTTTAAGGCTGGTCAAGCGAAGCAGTGTCACACGTCTCTTTTCTGTGGGTACCTGGAGGCCAGCAACAACTGACTGGTCTCATGGCCCCGAGACCAAGGTCAAACTCACGGAAGCAGAGAGTAGAATGGTGGGGGCTGGGGAGCTGTTGGTCAGATACAAACTCCCAGCTATCAGATGGATGAGTTCTGGGGATGGAATGCACAGCATGGCGGTGACAGTTAACAATACTGGATTGTTGACTTGAGATTTGCTAAGAGAGTAGATCATAAATGTTACCACCAACCTCCCTCCCAAAACAAAAACAAAAACAAAAACAAAGTATCTATGTGAGGTGAGGGATGTGTTAACAAACTTGATTGTGGTGATCGTTTCACAATACAAGCATATATCAAATCATCACACTGTGCACCTTAAATTTATGCAATTTTATTTATTTGTCAGTTATACCTCAATAAAGCTGGAGGGGAAAAAAAAAACAAGCACAGGTCCTAGTACTTGGTCAGTGCTGGGAAAATGTTGAATTGAACTGAATTTGACTTAATTCATTGTCGAAGATCAAGTTCATGTACCAGACTAGAAAGAGAAGAAACTTATAATTGATTAAAATATTTGGCATTACATTTTTAAAAACAAACAAAAGCATAAAAATGCTATTATACAGTCAGAAACTTGGACTTTGTAAATTCAAGTAGAGGCTTGATTTTTTTTGTTGTTTTTTTAAATCTGTGTTGTTAATTTTCCTATCGTTTGGTTAAGAATCTTTCTGAAAATTTCAGTCTGTCTCCACTGGGTTCCCTGGGATGGAGAGAAGGGATCTTAACTTTGCACACAGCTTTGCTGGAGGAAAAATTGAAGGGGTGGTGACAGCTTTTTCCTTCTGAGTCCTTGAAACATTTTGTACTTGGTCTATCTAAGGAGTGATTCTTTTATAATATCAGCATCTGCTTTCCTGCCCTTTGGAAGGCAGAGGGAGCCTGGGGTCCCCTGTAGACGGCTCCTTCCCACAATATTAAATTCAGCCCTGTCAAGTCAAGGTTTCCAATGCTGCTTTTAGCACCTGAGGGCGCCTGTCATCGGGAAGAGACAGCGATATCTTCCGACAGCCCAGGGCAATTATGTTGGATGTATTTCCCTCTGGGCTGTGACATGGGCAGGTGGGCAAGGCGAGAGCAGATGTCTCCTGGCTGGAGGGGGATTTAACCTTGAAGGACAGCCTGGTGCTGCTTGCAGCCTGCCGTGAAGACTGTCTGGACTGAAACCCGGACTCCACCACTCCTTTGCTCTTTGACACTGGATAAGTTACTTTACCCCCCTGGGCCTCCATTTCATCATTGTGAACTGAAATCCTAAGAGTGCTTAGCTGAGAGAGTCGTCAGGATTAAACAAGCTGAAACATAGACAAGTCTTCAAAGACTCCTGGCACTTGACATGAGCGTAAATACTAGTGGATATTGTCATTTTTGGTGTCCCGATGAATCTAGCCATCAGACTCAGTGGGGTCTCTTCTGTCTTCTCGGGAAGACACTTATTGGAGATCTGTGTGCCAAGCACAGTGACAGGGACTTACACATGTTGTCTCTTTTAAACTTCAGAGGAGGACAGCAGAGAATGTCACTAACTTCTGAACAGGCCTGGCGGTGGTAGAGGTGGGAGGTGGGTAGGGGGCGATTAAGACAGTGCTGTGCGTGTACTTGTGTGGGGTAGGGGAGGGGAACATGACGTGGCTTAAAACTATGGGCCCCTGGGCTGCCAGGCTGGCATTAGAGGATAAAAGGCTGGGCAGGGTGGCGCCTGTAGTCCCAGCTACTCAGGAGGCTGAAGTGGGCGGATCGGTTGAGCCCAGGTGTTCAAGGCCAGCCTGGGCAACACAGTGAGACTCAGCCTCTAAAAACAACAAAACACAAAGGGAAAGTTCTGTGAGGGGGACACAGCTGAGCCCTGAGCAACTGAAGAACTACAGAATGCCAGATAATGACGTGTCCAGGCCGACATCAAGTAAGGCTGAGGCGGACTCTGCACTGTGAGCAGCACGGCCTGAGGCAGGTTGAGCATTGCAGAGGGGGTGGGGAGCCTATGCAGCAATGATGTCCTAGGACACTGAATAGTCACAAAGGCGGGTGTTTCTGAGCCAACCAAAGGGCTTAGAACAGGTGCAACAGCCAGTGGCCGGAATGGAGGCTTCGAAACCCAGCTGCCTCTCAGAATCTGCTGGGGAGCTTGTTAAACACTAGACTCCTCTGTCACACGTTGGATCCACTTAATCTGAATCTCTGGGGGAAGGGGCCTGAACCGGATCATGCATTTTTAACAAACTCCGCTGGTGATTCTTATACAGTGACCCAGCCCTGGGCTCCAAGGACGGGGCTGTGGCCTTCACTGGTGTAGTCAGTCCATCAGGTAATGAGCTGGGGATGCAGCAGCTCCCTGCTAGGAGGTTACCTGATCCCCATGGTAATGGTAGGCTCTTAGGGCTGACGGGCTTCAGTACATGCTAGGGACAGGTTAAGAGAAACAAGGAAGAAAGCCTCATTCTCGGCAAAGCTCTGAGTCCAGGCGGAACAGGTAGCAGGTTAAAGTTGGGAAAACAAGATAGGATAAGGAATAGCCATTGGTCTCAGGACTACAGGTGCTAGAGGCTCTGGCAAACCTGGCAGGTAGAGGAGGGAGATGGCAGTTCAGTTGCTCCCAGCCTGTGACAGTCGGGAACCTTTCTGGAAGGGAGCTGAGGGAGCAGAATCAGCGATATCCCAGGCCCCTTGTTCTGGGAAGGGGCAGCTGGAATTCTGAATGTCCTGGGCTCCATCCTCACCAAACCCCCTCTAGGCACCTGCAGGGCGGGCTCTCTGATCTGGGAGCAGCTTCAGGCTGTAGAAGCCTGCTGGGCTCTGAGGGTTTCGGAGAAATTCAGCAGGATCCAACCCTAGCAATGCATATAATTCCACCTCCTCTTTTATCTTTCTATTCCCACTGCTGGGAGTGATCCTTTCACCACCTCTCAATAGTTGAAGCCTCTCCTTCCCTTCAAGGTTCACCGTAAGTGGATTGCTGTTTGTTTATGGCAATCAGTTTTAAGTTTAAGGCAACTCAATTCAGTTGAACACATACTAATCAAGTACGCATTATGAACCAATCTCCGAGTTTGGTGCTGGAATGTAAAAGAAAAATTAGGACAAGTTCCCAGTTCTCAGGGAACTCAGTGCAGGGAAAGAAAAATGCAGGTAAACAAACATCATTCGATGTGCTAAGTACATAATAGAAATAAATTCCATTTTTAAGAGGCCTGTATGGTAGTTATTTCTGTGCATATTTTATCTCCTCTACCTGACTAATTTTTGTAGAGGGTTAGGGACATGTCTCTGTCATTTTTGTACTCCCACTCTCTGAAATGATGGAACGTGGTTGATGTTCAGTCGATATTGGTTGACCTGGCTTGAATTAAATGCTATATGACAATAGGTTTTTAAATAAATATAATTATTTGATTTCATTTAAAAGATATTTGGGAATATTCCACATACTATCAAGCTACTGGAAAGACAGATTTAGGAGACTTTGAGTTGGATTTAGTTTTATTTCTGGCAGTGACTGGATTTTTAATAAACATGCTGGCTGCAAAGGAGTAAAGATAAAATATAGTTTGAACATTTTTAGACAACTTTGACTAGGAGAATTTGCCAACATTTTGAAAGGGAAAATTTTGTGATATGAAATTATTTGGACCAATTACAGGACTGATAAAATGGAATGGAATGATTTTTGTCAGAGAAAGGAGTTGTTCTGGAAAATTACTGTCTCCAAATGCCTGATAAGAGCAGAATGGCCAGAAATTGTCTTAGAAAAGGACAGAGGTTTGGGAGAGCAGGAGAACAGGACAGAAAATGCCAGATAAAAGGTACCTCAGCGGGTTTTGCTCATCTGTTCCTTACTGACGTCTTAACCTGGAACAATTTGTCTTCGATGTGGTAGAAATAAAAAAGACACATGGGGCAGACGTGAGTTAAAGCGTAGGTCCACAGCGTCATCAACGGTGACCTTGAGCAATTTAACCTCTCAGTGCCAGTTTTCTCATGTGTAGCACAGGGAGCGTGGAGTGTGGGGTGTTCTTGCCCCGGCTGCTGTGAGAATCCACTGGGATGATCTGTGTACAGGGTACGGCAGGATCCGTTGCACACAGCGTGCACTCAACAAATGGCCAATCCCTTCATAGGTTGCCTTCCCTGACATAACCTTGGACAGCTTAGTGGAAGCTTAGAAATCAGGAACGGATTCTCACAAATATTATAAAATTATACTTTCTGACAACTGACGAGCAGAGTTATTGATTTCCTCAGAAACTGATTTTGGAGACATGCATATGGAACTGGTCATGTGCTGAGCATTGGCAGCTGTGGTTTCTGGTGAAAGGGTCAGAAATGACATGGGGACACCTTGGGCAAGTTGAGGCTTGTCTGGAATGGTACACTGTCATAGTTTGCATTTCCCTGTTCCTTACCCTGCAAGAGCCCGTGGCCAGAGAAGGTCCTCTGACCAAGTCAGAATTAATGGTGGTTAGTGGTCGGTGGGGGGGGAGGGGTGGTTCATTGTCACTTGCAAATTGCTCACCTGGAAGCCTTGGCAGCTCCCCACTCATGCCTGATGGATGAAGGATGTTGGTGTGGGAGAGTCATAATGTCTGAGGTTCCTAAGACTGTCTCTAGCAAAGAAAATACCTGGATTCAGGATGGAGTCCACAGAAGCCTGGATATTGTCCATGCTGGGGACAGCCCTGGACCATCTTCTGAAAAAGAAGAAATTTCATTTGCATTTTTGAAGCACTGTTGGGTTCAACATAGGGTGACTATATATTTTAATCTTCCAAGCAGTACACTTTTTTTTTTTAGAAGGAACTCCCTTTTTTTAAGTGTAAAATTAAATGATTATTAGTGAATTTACCAAGATGTACATAAATCACATAAATCAATTTTAGAAGATTTCCTGAAACCCTACAAGCCAAGCAGTACACTTCTGAAAATGAGTGGAGACACCATCCAAACTTGTGCTGGGATGACAGGCATAACTAAGATTGTTCTGAGCAAAGCAGGATATTTGGTCCCCCTTGTCAGGTACCCTGGACGAGGGAGGGTATATATTAGATAATGCTGCCTGGAATTTTTTTCATCACTTGCAAGGACTCAAACACCTAGTTGAACACTCATCCTGACTTGGTGATTTATTTTTTAAAGCTACAATTAAGAGTTTAATTCCCTGAAGACTTTATTATGAGAAAGACTCACTACAACTTATAAGAGTTAATATAAACACTCTGCATAATGATTTATAGTTTATAGAACATTTTCACACATATTATGTCACCAATCTGGACCTCCTCCCTAAACTTCAAAATTTGAACTTGCAAGCTTGCTGCTTCTGAAATGCAGACTGGCCTGCACCAAGCTCTGTGATGTCTGCCTATTCCATTTCCACTTCCCTTCTTCCAGGAAGCCTTCCCTGATCTCAACCCACCATCTCCACCCTCTCAGAGAAAGGTGCCCCTCAGTAACCTCCAGAGCACTGTGCACTGGCATGCCCTGCTTACTAAGGAGGGAGTCCTTGAGGGAGGGAGGGAGGGGCTGGGATTAATTCTCCTTTGTATCCTGGGAAGAAACTCAGAAAATGTCTGCTGGAGGGATGACTCTCACTAGAACAGTGCTTCTCAAGCTTTAGTGTGCATACCAGCTGCCTGGAGAACTTGTTAAACTGAAGATGCTCACACAGCGCATCTGGGTGGGGCCTGAGATTCTGCATTTCTACCAAAACCAGGTGATGCTGATGCTGGTAGTCCTTGGACCACACTTTGAGTAGCAAGGTGCTCAAGCACTAGCACTCAAACTTGGCTGAACATGAGACTTACTTGGGGAAGTTTTAAATGGCTCCATGCCTGGACCATACCTCCAGAATTTCTGATTTAATGGGTAAGGGTGCACGTGGGCAGCAGGAGTTTTAAAAGCTCTCCAGGTGTTTCTAATGTACAGCAAAGTTTGAGAACCATGATGCTGTAGGAAAATTTGCCGTGGCTGTATAACTTTCAAAACGAAGGGTGTGGTTCCCTACAGCACTAGGGAGAAGAGTGTTAATGATCCCGTGTATGTGTAGAGTTCACAAAGGATTTTAAGATCATATCCATTATTTCATTAGGTCCTTACAACCTCGGAGGAAGGTGTTTTTCAGATAAGCAGCTGGCTGAACAAGGTAATCTTTATAGAGATGAGACATAAATCCTTGTGGTTTTTTAAAAAAATTCCAATTTAATCCTCTCCGCATCCCAGGTTGATGGAGAAAGCCCAGAGTTGTTGGTTGGATCTGGATTCTAGTCTCAGCCTTGACAGTTGAGCTGGATGTCACTTGATTTTGGACCCCACATTTCTGCTGTGTCCCCACTCCCTTCTGCGTGCACACCATGCCCTGGCCTTCAGCTGGGCATCTGTCCTGCTAATTCCTCTTCGTCAAGCTCTAGACTGTGGAAGGATGAGCACATCGCATCCTCCGCTTCTCCAGCTGTCAAATTCCCACTCACACTTCAGGCCCAGGCTCAGCTGTCCCTGCTGCCCTGGGCAGGGTTAGTCCCTCCCACGTCCCACCTCTGCAGTGGTTGTCACCAGTGTTTATTTCTTCATTTGCTTCTTCCAGACTGTGAGCAATTCAACTTCAGGAGCCATTCTCCATACACTACAGCATTTGCTATAAGGGATGCTCAGTATATTTGTTGGATTTAAAAAGATGACCAAATAGCTGGGCGTGGTGGCAGGAGCTTGTAGTTCCAGCTACTCAGGTGGCTGAGGCAGGAACATCCCTTGAGCCCAGGAGTTTGAGTCCATTTTGGGCAACACAGAGAGAGACCTCCATCTGTTAAAAAAACAAAAAAAGACAAAATTACTTCATTAACATTAGAGAGATGTTTTCAGACTATGAGTACTTGGAAAACCAAAAAAAAAAAAAAATACTTTGGAAAGTTAGAAGTTTAATACTCATTGTGAGATACTAATATTATTATTAATTAATTTTATGGTAACCTTCTTCCAAGATGCAAACCTGCTTATCCATTTTGTGCCCGACATTTTAAATTAAGGAACACGTATTCTTGCTGTTTTAGCACTTTAAGCATTACGATGAGAAATAAGGTCATTTAAAATCAGAAGTTAAGGAACAAAAGAAAGAGAGAAGAGAGAGAAAAAAGAAAAGTTACCCACATAATCTTGTCACCAAAATTTGAATGGATAAAATTTTGATATATTCCTTTTTAATCTGTTTTATGCACGTAGTGTTTTTAAAACAGAATCATAATGATGTTATTTGTTTACCATTTTATGCCCTTCTTTTCCACTTAAAATTATAGCATACTCATTCACTTGTGTTATTACTACTTTTGTAAGTGTCTTTTGTAGTGCTCGTGTGGTACTGTTTCAAGTAAGTACATACACCACAGTTTGCATCTGTATTACCCAGCTGTCGGACCTATAGGTTGTACCCAGTGTTTCTAGATGTTGAATGACGCTGCAGTGATGATTTGTGCTAAAGACTTGTTTTACTAAATTTGGGATTATCTCTTTGGGTCAATGTCAATGTCTTTTGAGGAGTAACAGCCCAATTTATGCTATGCCTTCTACCACCAGCAATGTGTGACGGTGACCACTGTGTTATCTCCCTTCCAGAACTGAGTGTTGTAAAATTTTAAATTGTGGTTAATTCAATAGGTGAAAAATGCTCTTTCACAGTAATTTGCATTTCTTTGATTACTAGGGAGTTTGAATACGCATCAAATGTTTAGCCTGGGCTTAGACGTTGTGAACTTTACAAGGATTTTCTTTGAAATAAACCTTCCAGGTGTCTATTATATCTCTCTTCCAACTCTAAGGGCCTATGGTTCTGTTATGTACAAACACCAATATCTTATTTAGCAAATATTCAGTGAGGGCAAACTCTGCTTGATGCATGTGAAAGCTAGTGTCTACCCTTGTCATGGATGCTCAAAAATTTTTCCTACCATTTATATTTAAAACTGTTTCCATTTGAAAATGGTATATCACAATTAATTCAGTAAATGGAAAAATGGCGATAGAATCATGTTTTGCATGGTTGGAGTCATGTTACACACATGATTTTATTATTTTTTTCTAAAATACGTATTACATGGTGGTATTTACAATGATTATTTCAAGGTATGCCAAATGTTCCACTGAAGATGTAAATGTTTTAGCTTTATTCTCTTATTGCTGGATACTTATACTGATTCTGATTTTATTTGCTTGATTTGGTGCATATGGCTTTATTCCTCTTTTGAGATTATTTTCTTAAAATAAACCCATAAAAGGGAGGTTATGGAATCAAATGTGCAAAACATTTATATGTCACATTTTTCCTAGTCCTGCTATTTGCTGTTTCACCAGTAGTAGAAGTTTACTAGTTTGAGCAGTGTCATGGACATTGTGAGCTAAAAATTTAAAAGTTTTTGCTAACTTAATAGGCAAACATGTAAATTGTATTTTAGATTTGCACTGATTTTATAATCAGTTTGGCTGAGCATTAAAACTTTGTTTATCGATTGTATTTCTTCTTTTGCAAATTATCTCTTCAGCCCCACCCCCCAACCTCCTTGGTTTGTTTGCCTAACCGGTATCTTTACTCTCTGGTATTCTTGCAATTTTCTCTTGTTAACATTCTTGGTGGTCATTGGCAATAATGAGGGAGGGAACAAAAGCAGCTTTAAAATGTTTTTCACAGATCCTACTTGAATCAAGAGGGAACTATCATAAAGTCATCTTGAAAAGAAATTTTTACTTAAAACAAAACTGTCCCCCATTTATAAGTGTGCCTTGTCCTGGCACTTTGGTAGATGAGGCCATTTATGTCGTGTTATATCTTACATTTTAAAAAGAAATTGTATGAATGAGTAGGTATAGTCCCTCTAATTCAGAGTAGTCTTTTCTTACAAAGGGACATAAACCTCAATGATACCACTACATTTAGTATAATAGGGACAAAATCAAGAAAAAAAAATGGGTAAAATCTTTGGGGTAAAGATTCTTGTCTTTTTGCCCTATTTGGGGAGTATGGCGAGGAGGGGGAGATGCTGGTTTCCATGCTAATGTCTTCATTAGTATTGACACCCCAGGCTCAAACCTTTCTTCAGAGCAATAGTAGGTACGTTTGGACAAATAGAAATATTATGTCATATGGATTGAGCAGTTACATTTTAATAGAACAGAGAATGGGAGAAAGTTCTGGGAAACAACTTCAAAATCGACCAAAATTTGAATACTGGAGTAAGAAATCAGCTATGTAAAAAATGCGTAGAAAAGAGAGCAAAAAAAAAAAAAAATCCAAATATATTTAAACATTTCCCTACTGTTGGGTATTTGGATGAATTGCACTTTTTCGGTCTCGGTGTAAAAGAAAATCTTAAGATTATGGGTAGTATAGCCTTTTTTCTTTCATGGTTTCCAAGTTTTTATAATTAGCCCATCTTACTTTAAACATCAAGTAAAAATGTTATGTAAAACCTATAAGCACTAGTGCTTTCCTTTTTGTTTGATGTTTTAACCAAGCATTGTACCACAATAAATTTATTTCTACATTCACGTTTCTCTGAATGGTATACTTCCCCCAAAATGTGAATATAATGTCTAAGATCCATTCTAACTCCACAGTCTGTGATTTTATGATATATGTATCTATCTGTCATAAAAAGAAATATATGTCAGTGTCAAGTCAGGCTATGTCTGTAAAATGCAATGCTTAACAAAAATCACTCAATCTAGTAGTTGAGCACATAAAGCAAAAAAATTATTTTTAACTAAAACAAAGAAAGGAAATATAGTATCTCATGGAACTCACCAAGAGAAATCAGCAATACCCTTTTGTGAATATAGATACTGCTACTTGAAATCAGTTCTTTAATAATCATAAAGAATTTTAAGCAATTAAGAATTAATTTAAGAATTAATAAGGCAATCATACAATTGATATTTGTCAAGTAAATTTGACCTAAGTAATCAGAATATTCCTTTGTTGATAATATTTTATTTAATTTAAAATGCATGTTCTCTTTTAAAGAATATAACATGTCATAGGACAGGTTATTATTATTTTTTAAATCTAAACGCTAGAATTAAAAAAGTAATTGATTATCTGAAATCACTGTCATATCCAATTTTAGATATATATTTATAGAATAATTAGGACATTAACTTGCCAGGAGTCAAGGAGATAAACCAAAGGACTTCTTAAAGTTTTTCCTGTGTTTGTTTTAGGTACTTCAGAATTTAGAATTAAGAAAATAGAAATACATCGCCTAAGGACTATTAAGTTTTATCCTATGGAATTTGAGGACTCCTATATTAATGAAATGATGGCATTTTTAGAGTACATTTTCTTTATTAAGGAAATTTGATATTTGATTTTCCTTGTGTTAAAATAGCCACCTTTCTTACAAATTTCTCTAGAGGAAGAATCTAAATGCTGAAGTTGTCTTATTGCAACGTTTAAGGAAATAAACTTGAAGTTATAAGCTATCGTATATTTTCTGCAAATGAAGTAGGTTATTATCAGTTTCTTCAGGGGTGCATGAAAACTGGTCCTCTGAAATGTAAGAAAAGTATTGATATGAAGTATTTCTGTTAGATTCCTTTAAAATATCAGAAAATGATGGGGAATTGAAGAGACATATGGAATATGTTATGTGTCAAAACCTCCTTTTCTTTCCATTGGTTGAAGGTTTCTTGCAAGCCAGAGTTTATAAGGTGTATCCTAGGGAAGGAGGGCTCAGTGTGTTAGATTAATTGTTTAACAACACTCTACTTGGTAGTGTTAAATGTATTCTTTCTCTGAACTGTTGTGAATCTAATGGGCCATTCTATATGTTGGCAGGAGATATTAGTATGAGAGTTATAGTGGAACATTCCAATACATATCTTTTTAGTTAGAGAGTTGAAAATAGCTTTTTTTCCCTCCCAATTATGCTGCCCCAAGATATACCTGTGAGAGATTTAAACCCTTGAAAATGAGCAATTTTATTTTGCTCTGGGATATTTTTAAAATAACTCCTAGTTAAAACCCATACTCAAAATAGTACCTTGTTGATAAAGTGATTAACATCCACAATTTACATGTGAATTCTACCCAAATGTATGGTGTTTGAAAGGATCTTCAATTATTTCAATGACTCATATGGCTCTGGCTATAGTTTCACTTATATATACCCAGAGAATATTACGGAATACTGTGTGGTTAATGTCGGAAATTGGTTTTAGATCATCCGTAGGCTTGAGATTTCTAAGTACATCCTGCTATGTGATAGGTAAACGCTAATTTTCACAAACCGTTTCAGAATTAATAATGCAATTTTAACTCCATTTGATTTTTATATTAGTCTCAAATTCAGATATAAAGGATTCAGAAGTTCAAAATGGAAGCCATTTATATATTTGTACACTTAACAAACATTCATTGAATATCTTTATTAAGTACCCCACTAGCTTCTAGACATGTAAACCAGCAGTTATAATTTCAAGTGCTCTAACGCTGGTGTACACAAAGGATCCCTGTCCTCAATAGATTTCTGAATTGAAACCATAGTTGTTGCTCCCATAGTCTGAGCTCTCAGGGCTTCCGAGGGAAAAACAATTGATCCCTGTTACACACTCTTCTCCAAAATCTTGCCTTTTCTCAGCTCTTCAGTTGTGCTGACTTTATCTTATTCTACTTTAATGTCACTGGAAGCTTTTCTTTCTTTCCCCTCTATTTTTTGCAGCAGTGCGATATGTTTCTAGTGTTCCATTTCTCTCGTTACCCTACTTTTCTTCAAACTGGCCCAAATTTGTTTAAAGATTTTGACTTGCTGCTAAAGTTGTCCTCATTTTTCCTTTATCGCGGGCAGGACGGGTGTTTCCTGCGTGAGAGTGTGCTTGCTTTCCTTTCTTCTTTCTTTTCTTGTTTTGATGAGAGGACCAGAATCTCTTTTCAGAATCAGATCTATTTCTCCTGTTTTTAACAGTCCTTTTCTGAACAAGTGCTCTGCAAATATACGAATTCTGAAGCTTTCTAGACCCTTTCTGCAGATCTACCTCTGCCTCTGACAAAACTGATGCTTTGAACCACAGCGTTTCAGACCCAGGCCTTCAGATTTCACACGTGTACCTTGATTTACAGCAACTTCATCTTGGGTCCCCAAAAGTGACACACCCCTATTAGAATAGGGATCTTGCTTATCTGTTACCCGTCTGTTCACAACGTCCACCCCACCCCTGTGACTCCGCTCACAGTCTGGGTCTCTCAGATGCCGAGTCAGCCCACACATCCGGCCACTTGGACGGGGGTAGGAAGAGAAACGTCCACATCCATGCACTTGATCTCTTACGTGGTGTCTGTGACTAATCAGTGTTCTGGATGGACAGTGACCCATTGTGTGATCAAATCCACTCTCCTGGGGGTGAGGAGTGGGGTGGAGAACCTGGAGGGAAGTATAGGGAGAGAGCCAGAATTAATGCTGGGCTAGAAATAGAACCAGAGTCTGACTTCTAATCCCGTTTCCATTTACTGCATCTGGAGGTGCAATCTGCCTCTGAGAAGGTTTATTTATAGGGACTTTCAAATTCCACTTTAGCTCACTTATTTCTCAGTTAAGTCAATGGTCTCCAGAAAACACATATCCTTTAATGTATTCATTTGTTTTACTGCTGACTTGGAAATTTCCCTCGTTTCACCTTCTAATGGTCTAGTCTACTAGCCAACATGCAAAAGCCTCGCCTTGAAGGTGTGGCAAGTCACAAAGAAGTGCCAAGGTCTTGGTGTCCAGAGGGACATAATGGACAGAGCCATGTCTAGGACATTTAGGAGGGAGGGACCAAAGTCCGGGCATGGAGTTAGGGGATCAAACTGGAGAGAAGATGAGGAGTGAAGGGAAACTGGGAGCATATAGTGGGGCTTGGGCCGAGGGTCCTGAAGAGCCGACCGTGGTGTGTCTGTGGGTCTCCTCATCAAATAACCAGGGCTGGCACCTGCCCTTGGAAGCCCTGCATACCTGGCCAAATGCTCACGTTCAGCGAGTCACAGATTCTGACACCTGAAGGTCTCACAGCCCAGCACTGCTGTGTTGCCAGGAGCAGAGGAAAGTCATCCTAAATGGTGGAACCAAAGTCTGCTTTTAAAACTTACCAAGAAGGGACTTTTGATGCCTCCTCCCATAATCTATTTTTGTGTTTAATGTTCCTTCCCAAGACCAAAGTCTTCCTTACCTCCAACCTGCAGTGGTTCCTTGTGTCCCCTCCCTGAAGATGGAGAGCAGTAAACCACCATCACGACATAGAGAATTTGACAGTGATTAATCCTCTCCCTAAACTTTTCTTACTCTTGCCAAATAATCCTTATGCTTTTAACTTTTCTTCCATTGATTACATTTTTTGTTGATAAAATGTTCTGTAATTTAAGTAATGGGATGGGCACTTACATTTCTTGCGCCCTTATCCCATGCCTGGAGTTGTTTTAGTTATTTCCTATGCACTAATGTAGTTTATTCTCCTTACTGGCTGGTGAGACATTATTATACCCATTTTAAAAAGAATTTGCATCTATTTTTTTTTCTTGTGGACCTATACTCACTGTCTAGAATACGAGAAAGCCTGGCAAGCAGCAAATATCTAATCTCTAATCTCTAGATATATTGCAGAATTTTATCTTTTTAAAATTAATTTTGGTTTTTCTCTAAGTAATTCTTACACATGGATTAAAATCAAATGGGGCTAAAAGTCTTGACTTGATGATAGCAAACACGTAGCAGGTACTTCTGCATCTGGTACGGTTCTAAATGTTTTATACCTGTGAACGCATTTAGTAATCATAACAACTTACTATTATTGCCTCTGCCTGACAGATGGGACACTGGGGTACAAAGAGCTTGGTTTGGTTGCCTGAGCTCAGAGAGCTTAGCAGTGGTAGAGCTGAGAGCAAACAGGCGGTGAGGTGCAATGAATCTATACACCTGTTCTGCTTACCTGGAAGTGGTAGCCCCGTCCCAACCGTCCCCACACTTGGTTCCTCCTCCCAGAGACAACTGCTCTTAACTCTTCTTGATATTTCTTTTGACACTGGCTTCTGCATTTCCCACTGATGTATTTGCACTGCCGTTCAGGAAGGCACCGGTTGGACACAGTATCTCGTGAGCTCCTTCACATCCCTCCCCTCCTTATGCTCTGCCCCATCCTCTCAATCTTGTCTCGCAGTTTCTAATTCAGCAGCATTTACCTTACTGTAACTATGCATTTTGATTATTTTATGAACCACGTTGTTTATGATTATTACATTTTCTTTCTCATTTAATTCTTATTTTCCTGGGACAAAAAATTGCCTCATTTTTCATTGGCTTGGTTGTCTATGTATCTATTCTTGCTTTTCTGTATATTCCATTCAATGTCATATGCCTCGTGATATTTCCTCCAAATGTTCAAATATGCCAGATAGCTCATCAAATCCATGTGTCTCCTAAAGCTTTCTCTCCTGAGATCCCTGCTTTTCCATTCCAGAGGCGCCCAGTCATTCTCTGGGTCTGCGGTACCACTCTCATCCTGGGACTCTACACAGAGCTTGTTCTGATTTCTCAGACTCTGTGTCTTCCTTTTCTTGATTTACTACCTTTCCATATTATGTAAGTGTTCTAGTTACCTATTGCTGTATCATAAACCACCCCCAAATCTCAGTAACATAAAACCATTTCTTATCTCCACCATTCAGTGGGTCAACTGGGTTGTTCTTCTGTAGCACGTGGTCGTGACTGGGGTGCTGGCACATCTGCTTTTATCATGGGGCTCGACTGTTCTGCAGAGTGACAATGGCTCACTCACACAGCTGGTGGGCAGTGCTGGCTGCCGCCTGGGAACTCAGCTCGAGCAGTCAACCAGAAACCACGCACGGCCTCCCCATGTGGCTTGCACTTTCCACAGCATGGTGTCTGGGTTCTGTTAGGGAACATCTAAAGAATGAACCTTTAGAGAGGCTCGGGGAATCTGCAAGGCTTCTGATTGTCTAGCTTTGGAAGTCCTAGAACATCATTTTTGCTACGTTCTACTTTTCAAGAAAATCACTAAGGCAAGCACAGATGGCAGGGAATGGAATCAGACATCCTCTCTTGATGTGAGGAGCAGGGTGTGGATGGAGGGAGGCAGAGACTCGTGGGCAGCTGTCTTTGAGACTAACCACCATGTTAGGGTAATGCTGCTGTCATAAATAAACCCCAGTAAGCCAAGGACACGACAGAATAACATTTTATTTCCCACTCAGATTTCTCTTCTCTCCTCTTCTATTTTATGACTCTACAGTCCCCTAGGGCAGTGGAGTCCTCTGCCTTCAGCTGGAAAATGGGGAAAGAGAAGATATGGGAGACACCTCTGCTTCTTAAGCACTTTGGCCCAGAAATAACTAATAATACTTCTGACCCCATCCTATTGTGGGATATGTCTACACCCAGTCGCATGGCCAAACCTAGACACAAAGGGAGCTGGGAAAAGTAGTTTCTGGCTGGGTAGCAGGTGCCCAAGAAAAATTCTTGGATAGAAGGGAGATTATGATTCTTGGTGTGTAGCTAGTTGTGTCTGCCATGCTTCTTCACAAGAGCACAACTGCCAATAGCTTCTTGCCAAAAATGCTTGGGAGAAACATATTTTGATCTTTGCATATCAAGAAATAGACTTAATGTAGCCTTCTATTTGATGAATAGATTGGGTGGATAGAAAATTTTAGTTTAAAAATAATTTTCCCTTTTACTTTTGAAGGCACTGCTTCACTGTGAACTAGGTCCATAAATCTGATGCCATTTTGATTCTTATTCTTTGAATATGAATTACTTTTCTCTTTCTGCAAGATTGGAAGAGCATCCCTAATCCCTGGGCTTCTGGATATCAATCTGATATAATTTAATATGCTATTTTTCACTTATTGTCCTGGGGTACTTGGGGGGCCCTTATAGTCTTGACTCATGCTTCATTTATGCGAAAATTTCCTGTATCATTTCTGTGATACATTTTCCCTTCTCTCTCTCTCCGATTAGGTGTTGTATGTCTTGAACTTACTATCCGATTTTCTTGTCTTCCTCTCCTGTTTGTCTTTTAGGTTTACTTTCCAAATGATTCCCCCACCCACCCCAACTGTATCTTTTAAGAGTTTTATTGAGTTGAAAATTTTTGGCTATTAAGTTTCAACAACATTCTTTCTTGTTTTCTGAATTTTATCTTCCTGTAGCATCTTGTTCTTGTGCACAGGAGACATTGTATTCTCTTATCTTTCTGAATAGAATAATCTTTTTTTTTTTTAAAAAAAGCCATTTTTTAATTTTTTGTTTCTTCTTTATCTTCTAGACTCTTACTGTCTTATTTTGGTCTCCAACTTTCATGTTAGAGAACATTTTTACATGTCTAGAGATTATTTTCCTGCCTATTTAAGAATCAACTAATTAAGAATTCAATGATTATAAACTAGACCTCTGGGCGGGCATAATTGTTCTTCTGATAAGCCTCCCTGTCGGGTGGTCTGGCAGCAAGTTGTCCCTTTTTTTGGGAAGCCTCCCAAAGTCAATGCTTGGAAGTCTTTCCTCTGAGGTTACTGAGTTTCCTCCCAACCATAGCCCCTTGTTTAGTGGCTCCTGGGGTTTTAGAAGCAGGGCAGGGCAAAAGGCTGGGAGGGCGACTGCCTCTTATTATTTCTGTTTTCAGCCCTGTGGCTTCCTTCCTGTCTTAACTCTGCCAGTTGTTTCCAAATACAAAGCCTTTACGGTTTGATTTCTTCAGAGAGCAGCTTTCAAGATTTCTCACGGGGGTTGTGTGGGGTGGGGTGGTCTTTGCCTGGCTGCGCAGCGTTGCCAAGGGGTACCCGGGGCCGGACCAGGAGTCTTTCAGCAGATCTCTGTTCCCATCCATGTGCTTCATCCTTGACTCCTCCGGGAGATTTTTCCAAAGGTTCCACACTCACTGAGCCCGTCACCACTCCTCCACCTGCGCTGTGCCTCTCAGTGTTTGAAATATTTTACATGCGGCTGTCTCCTGTCCTCTTCAGTTTGCCCTCGTGGGTTTATAGCGTCGTTCCTTCACTCTTATCTAGCAGGGTTTTAAGAGGGACAAGAGAGAGGGCGACCCCATTACCTCCAGGGTTTTATATAGTTGAGGGGGCCCACACTTAGCTTCTAAGTTTGTCTCTTTGGGTTACAATTACGGGCCTACACTTATCCACAAAGCACTTGAGCCTAAGTCAGGAGTGGCTTCCAGAAGCATCTACATACCATGTACTGAGAGAATCCTTCTATCCGTATTTATTTTTAAACTTTTTTCTGAAGACAGTGAGGAGTTGCCAGATGTTTCAAGGATAAGAACGAAGAATCCGACTGTGAATAGCAGATTATGGATCTGTGTTACTTAGTCTTATGTACACAAGTAGCAGAAAAAGAAAAAGCTTTTGGAGTCATAAAGACTGTGAGTGTGAATCCCAGCTCAGCCACTACTTGCTGTGTGACTTGAAGAAATTTGCTCACCCTCTCTGAAACTCCGTTTTTAAAAAATATATAAAGTATTACTGACAAGTATTCTGCAAATATATTTTGAGAATTTAAGGTAATAATGGTTGAAAGTGGTCTTATAGTGAGGTTTAATAAATTGTAGCTGTTTTTACTCTTATTAAGGTATTGCCCTGACTACCAATAAATCGAAAGTTTCTAGAGCGACTGACAAATATTCTTTGTCAGTTCCAAACAACAGGACACTAGCAGACAATGACCATTTAAAGAAAAACCTTGTTTAAATACTTGGGAAATGCTGTCTCCTTACCTTTCCCATAAATCTTCTCCTTTGCTTCTCATAATGCAGAAATGAGTTCCTGGCTTGGCGATAGCAATATCAGGGCAATATTTTATAGTGTTATTGCATTTTGTATCCAAATATGCCCCAAGGATTTTATAAGCAAAAATGAAATTTCTTCACATCCCTGTGGCACAGGCATTTCATTACTAAATTTATAGACAGATAAACAGTGACTCATAAAAATGAAAACTTTCACCCCCAACCTTGGCTATGACTAATGGAATTTGGTGGAAAATAGCTCTCCGTGTAGCTCCATGCACCTTATATTCAAGTTTGGCAATCTGAATTTTCCCTGAGCACCTTGAGAGTGATGTGACAAGTGAGATTACAGAGGAGATTTCTCATAAAGACACCAGGTGTTCTATTGGCATTGGAGTGGGGAAAAGGGGAGAAGGGAGCTGGAGGGAAAATCAGTGAAAGGCAATGTTGCAAAGACTGAGTTTTACGGGAGTCCAATGGCAACAGTATAAATGGGAAGGAGTTTAGCTCATAGAGAGGGGGCTCTGCCACTACCTGCTTTGTGGCTTGAGAAAATTTGCTCAACCTCTCTGAACCTCAGGTTCCTTATCTATAAGTCATTAATTCTTCTGATTACTAGCTGTTGTGCTGATCATGTTATTCAATTTAACAAGTGTTAGTTGTCTACCTACTGTGAGCCAGTTACGCTCAAAGCCAGAACTTTATTGATTTTTTTCTCTCTACCCAGAAAAGAAATCTCAGTTCTCCTGACCTTTCTTTATAGTTCTAATATGTACACGGATTATCACATTGTTTGAGATTAGTCTCTAGCAATGCAAAATTTGATTGAATTCAATAAATATTGATTAATCATCATATGTGCAAAGCTTCACTGGTCAGGATCAATGAGGGTTTCAAAGATGAATAAAGATGCAATTCTTGCTCCTCCAAAGCTCATACTCCAGGGGAGAAGGTAGACAGCAACAGAATGCACTTTAATAAAAGTAATAATGATAAATGCTCTGAAAGAAGTTTAAAAAATTGAACAGTAGAGAGATGAGGAAGAGAATCACTCTCCCTTGGAAGGACCAGGGAAAGTTGCACAGAGATGATCTCTAGACTGAGCATTAAAGGTACAGGTAGAATTTTGGTAAGAGAAGAAAAGGAAAGGAATTCTAGATGGAGAGAAGAGCTTAAGCAAAGACATAGATGCATGACAGAATAGGACATTTGGGGGGAATAATGAGTGGGAGCATGATGTGTCTGATAGAAAAATGAAAGAAACAATTGAAGAGAACTACTTGTTCTTTGAGTGCTTCACTATCCCCGACTGCAAAAAGAGGTAACATGAAAACATTTACTCCAAGCCCTCTTCAGACTCTGCAAATTAATTTTTTTTTAAACACAGAGTAGATCAACTTAAAAAATCTCTATTGAAGAGTTGTAATAAGGCCAGTCAGTAGCCTGAGAGAAGAGCATCATTTAATTAGGCATAGCAGAATCTCTGATGGAGAGAAACTGACCCCTATTCTTTTAGTTCTATTTAAAAATTCCAAGTGAAAGACTCTAATTGTCCCAGCACAGAAACAAGTACTATGGCATGGAATATGGGGTTTCTGAGATGATGGTTACTTTCATTTGAAACCTTGGTTATGGTGGGAACGGGAAGCAAAGTCGGGAGCCGTGGGTGGGGGAGTGGAAGCTGTTCAGGTCAGGAAAAAAGCATACATTTTCTACCATGGTAACTTGCTCCAAATTCCATGGCCAATAAGTTTTGAAGCTAGCATTTGAATGCCAAGCCTTATGATATTTCCAATATGATATTTCCAAAGTGTATGCTTCTTTTTAAATGAGAAATGTGTATAAATTCACAATTTGCAATTTCAGGTACTGTGCTTTTCAGTTATAGAATTTCCATTGGGTTTTCTTTCCTTTCCTTTTCTTTTCTTCTCTTTTTTAATTTTGAAACAGAGTCTCCCTCTTTTGCCTGGGCTAGAGTGCAGTGGCGTCATTATCTTACTGAAACCCAAAACTCCTGGGCTCAAGTAATCCTCCTGCCTTAGCCTCCTGAGTAGCTGGGACAATACATGTGCACCACCATACCTGGATAATTTTTTCTAGTTTATATAGAGACGATGGGGTCTTGCTCTTGCTCAGGCTGATCTCAGACTCCTGACTTCAAGCAATCCTCCCATGTTGGCCTCCAAAAGTGCTAGGATTACAGGTGTGAGGCACCGCACCCAGCCTTCATTGGGTTTTCTACTACTGCTTTCATTTTTCTACTAAGAGTCTTCATTCATTCATTGTGTGTTTCTTCTTCTTTAAATTCTTAAATACTAATATATTTATAATAGGTGTTTTGAAGTCTTGTCTGTAAAGTCGAACATGTCTTTCATCATATCTACATATCCTTCCCTCCCTCCCTCCCTCCCTTCCTCCCTTCCTTCCTTCCCTCCTTCCTTCTCTCCTTCTTGCCTTTTGATTATAGGTCACATTTTCTTGCTCCTATGCATGTCCGGTTTTTAAGCATTTTTCACTGTGTGCAGGACATGGTTAATGTTACATGGTTGAGAGTCTTCTCTCGAAGATCAAGCTCCATTTTGGCAGGCAGCATATTTACTAGCGAGTCAGCGTGGCCATCTTGATGTGTGATTTTCAGTTTTGTTAGGGTGGTGTAATACTTTCCTCAGGCTGCCTCAATAAATTTACCACAAACTTTGTGACATAGAACAACAGAAATTTATTCTCTTACTGTTCTGGAGGCCAAAAGTCCAAAATTAAGCTGTTGGCAGGACTGTACACTTTGGAAGATTCTAGGGGAGAATCCTTCCTTGCCTCTTCCAGCCTCTGGTGTCCCTAGTTGTCCCTTGGTTTGTGGATGCATAACTCCAAGCACTGCCTTCATCTTCATAATGCTTTCTCTTCTGTTTGTGTCTTCTCCTTTTCTGTTTCTTGTGAGGACATTTGTCATTAGATTTAGGGCTGACCCAATATTCCAGGGTGATCTCATCTGAAGATTTTAAACTTAATTACATCTACAAAAACATTCTTTCCAAATAAAGTCACATTCATAGGATTTCAAGGTTTGGACATAGATGTATTTTTGGGGACCGCTGTTTAACCCACTGCAGGTGGGCCTAGAATAGATCTAACTCTAAAGATAGAGTAGCACTACTCCCAAGGTATGGACTTTTCAGGATCTCAGTTGAATGCCTGGAATTTTCTGCAAGTTCTATCCACTCTGAGCTCCTATATCTCTCAGAACTATTCTCTGAGAGACATTTTAGACATGCACAGCTTAATGTTCAGCCAAAGACCTAAGGGCACTCCTTATGCAGATTCGTGGAGCTCATTCTCTGTCCTGCTCTCTCCTCTGGGTCCCAAGGTCTGCAAATTCTGCCTAACTCTTGTCTCTGTCTCCTCAGCTCAGTCAGGATACTGTACTTTGCTTAGGCTCCATCTTCCTGCCCTGGAGTCTGAAAGGTGCCTCTGGGCAGGAAGCCTGGGCAATCCTGAGGCTCGCCCTGTGTTCCGGTTATTAATTTATCGCTTCTTAGCTCTGAACCTGGCCCCTTTCTAATAGGGCCCTGGCTGGTCCACACCCCGTATTTCCTTTCCTCAAGGATTACAGTTTGGTGCTCTTTTTGTTCAATGTCTGGAAAGAGTTGTTTCATATACATTTTTCCTAGTTTTATTGCTGTTTTAGTGGGAGGACTGGTCCACTACTGATTATTCCATCATTGTCAGAATGGATATTCCTTTGTAAACTCCGGAAACCACAGATACATTTAGTTGGATGCCAAGTTGGGGCCTGGAATTGAAAAAGTCAGACTTGTTTTTGTTCATTTTTTCCTACCAGTCATGGTGGAACAATGGCTGAGCCAGAGATCTCAAGGCAGTTTCCCTCTGGAAGCTGGCAGGTAATCCATCCATCCTGCAAGACACGTCATCCATGTGCATTGGACCTAGGTTTCAAGCTGGAGGAAGCTGGTGGTGCTGGCCTAAGATATCCAGAGGTGCACAGTATGCATTTTGAGTGCCTCACTTTACTAGTCACCTGAATAACAAGGCCATGCCCATAGCTGGACAGGATGGCAAAAGCACTCAGAGCTGTGAGATATAAAGAAAGCTAGAGGGGGCTGAGGATGTGACATGAGAACCAGCTTTCATTGTTGAAGGACTGTCCTGTAGAAGAAGGATTGTATTTGCTCTAAGTGAACCAACTGATAGGAGTAGTATCAATGGGTATTGTAGAAAGGAATAATTTGTTAAACTGGAAAAAGAACTTTCCACTAGCCAAAGCTCACCAAAGATAGGAGAGATAGGACTTCATATCGGTGGAGGTGTACTGCTATTTGATTGCTGACAAACACTCACGAATTGCCACAAATTTAGCAGCTTAAAACAATACCCTTTATTACCTTACTGTTACGTTGTTCAGAAGTCAGGCAGGCTTAGCAAGTTACTCTGCTTAGAGTTTCACAGGTTGAAATCAAAATGTTGGCTGGCCTAGGCTCTTCCCTGGAGACTCTGGGGGCAGCAATGTGGACTCATTCAGGTTGTTGGCAGAATTCAGGTCTGTGAGGCTGTAGGACTGAGGCCCCAGTTCCCTGCTGGCTGTGAGCCAGGGTCATTCTTAGCTTCTCGGGCCACCTAAATTCCTTGGCTTGTTTTTATCTCTATGTTCAAAGCCATGAGTCCTTCTTGTGCCTGGACTCTCTCTGATTCCTCCTTCTGCCACAACATAGAGAAAGTTCTTTGCTTTTAAGGGTTCATGGGATTAGGTTACGTCCATCCAGAAAATCTTCCCTTATCAGGATCAACTGTGCCATACAACACAACACAATCATGGGAGCGATGTCTCCCTTCATGCCTAGGTTCCAGGGATGAGGGGATTTAGATCTTGGGGGTTGTTTTTAGAATTCTGCCTGCCACAGGACATCCCAGCAGAGAATGGGCTCCCACTCAATAGGGATCCTGTCCAGGAGTCTCAAATGTAGAATGGGCTCTTAGACTAAAGAGCTTTAAGGTACTTTTTAGTCTTGAAATTTTATGAGTATTTTATTTAAACAGAAGTCATAATAAAACAATTTTTATTATGTTGCCCCCTGGAAACAGGGACTACAAATAGAGACATGTTGAGGGAAACTGTTGACCCAGAATAGTAAATTTAACTCATTGCTGTTAGCCTAGCAACTCACACTGCAGCAGGTAGTTTTGGTTACAATGCTAGGTCTACATATTTCTCTTGTTTTCCCCATCAACAAAGTCATTTTCTCTGGCCCCACCCCATGACTGCTCCTTCCACTCCAACCCAGAAATCCTGCTCTACACCTGCTTGACCTTTCTGTGCAACAAGAATGCTTAAAGGAGCTAAAGCTTTCATTCATTCATTCCAGTGTTGTTGTTATTATTGTTTGTGTTTTTTAGTTCCTTCCATGAGACAAGGTGTTTCCTAGGTAATTCAAAGTTTTCAAAGACAGGTATCTTCCCTCAAGGAGCTCAAGAAGCTGTTCAATGTATAGTAGAGGAAACAAGATGTGTAGAAATAACTATTGTATGAGACCAAATGTGGTGTTTTTAATAGATCACTTATAGGAGTGTGTAGATAAAATGCCAGGAGATTAAAAGAAGGGAGGAGATCATCCTTTTGGAAATATTCTGGGGACAATTGGCTTTATATCTGGGCCTTGAAGCATGGGAAGGGTTTGGGCAGGAAGAGCTGGGGCATTTCAGCCAGAGGGAGTGGTGGGGACCAAGCTGGAGAGGTAGGTTGGAGTCATTCTATAGAGCCCTGAATGAGGCTGAGGACTTTATCCTGATTCAGTAGGCAATAGGAAGCATTCTGCTAAATGCATATAATAATGACAATAACTTCCTCCTGACAAACTTTACAGAAACAGTGCAATTCAAATATTCATAAAGAACATATGCACAGGATTATAATGGCACACCGTAAACGTTAACAACAAATAAGAAACTAAAAATATTCCTAGGGAAGAAATAACACCTAGCTTTATCCTATTTGTTCATTTTCTTTGCCTTTGATTCTCACTGTTCCTGTTCTCTGGTTTGAAGATGCTGCTTTGTGTGTGTCGGTGACGACTGTGTGATGCGGTGAAAGCCCTGGGTACACTTTATATTCAACTTTTTTTTTTCTCAGCTTCTTTACTTATGTCTGTCAAAAGCATATTTTGAATCTAACAGAATGCACGCAATCAAAGCCCATTTTAAAATTCCTTTGTAAAATTAAATTGAGTCAATTTTACTTCTTAAAGAATTCCCAGATTGTCATTCCTTTGTAGATGTTTATTTTATAGAAGAATTTTATAAACCATAATTCAAAAGCATTCACACAAAAGTAGTCACATCCAAAGGTCTATTTGATGCAGTAGCACTTTTTAGGAATAGCTGTCTATCGACAGGTGAGCATTTCATGACCCCTAGCGAGGTTCTAACCCATCCCTGCTCTTCACCTGCCGACTGCGGAGTTACTGATGCTTCTGGAATCCCCCCATCAGGGCTTGAGATGCATCACAAACTAGTGCCTTTGCGTTGATATGAGTCACTGACACCTCAGTGTGACCGGAATACCTGAGGGTGGGAGTTAGGAAAGAGGATCATGACGGCACCAGAAGGGTAGGGGGAGCCCCACTGAAGGGTGTGGGGAGGCGCTGCCGAGAGGAAAGTGCTCCAAGGACACAGCAGTGCCCTTCTCCATCCTGCATTCCGTGGTCATGGCCAAGTGTTATTTGCAATTCTTATTTGTCAAATATCACTCTTGATTTCAAAAACACTTTGTGGCTCTGAACATGCCATCCCTGGAGACAGTCAAGGGCTTAGGTGACAGTTATTTTAGTTTTTTCTTAAGCCTCTCATCAAGCTGGGTTCCTGGAAACATCGTCCCCATCTGCTATTCAGCCCTCACTTTTTTTTTTTTGTCTTTTTTTGAGACAGAGTCTTGCTCCATCACCCAGGCTAGGGTGCCGTGGCATCGGCCTAGCTCACAGCAACCTCAAACTCCTGGGCTCAAGTGATCTTCCTGCCTCAGCCTCCCGAGTAGCTGGGACTACAGACACGCGCCACCATGCCTGGCTAATTTTTTCTATTTTTAGTTTTGTTTGGCTAATTTCTTTCTATTTATAGTAAAAACAGGGTCTCGCTCTTGCTCAGGCTGGTCTTAAACTCCTGAACTCAAACGAGTGAGCTAAGTTTCTCACAGTGAGAAACGTAGAGTTGAAACAGACATGTCCTTCCTTATGTTGCTGTAGATACTTGATTACAGGTATCCTTATAAGCACTGGTGACCATGGCTGATGGAGACACAGGCTCCCTTGGGATGGACACAGCTTTATGACAGTGAGATTTCTATCCGGTAGAGTCTTGGTATTTGAAGGTTTAATATTCATGCTTTTGACAATTTTTGACACAAACAAATCCCACGACCTGCACGTAGTCATTTATAATTTGGCTGAGATCCAAAGGTGAAGTTCATGGATCCATGGGGGTGGCGGGGGGCGTCACCTTGGCTAACGCTCAGCATCCACTTCTCAGGGTGGTGTTGCTGTTCCTTAGTCTTTGCTGGTAAGCAGTCAAGTTTGTTACGGGGTTCTTTGTGGCATGGTGCCAGAAAGAAGGCCAGCTGTTTGATGGTGGTGGTCAAAGAAAAGAGAAAAGGAAGGAAGTTAAGAAAATGATGGCTCATTGGCAGTTTCAGATCAATAAAACAACCTAATAATTAGTTCAGTGATAGCTTGAACCTATTATACGAATGGGCTGAACCAAATGTTCATTTTATGTACAAATATGAAAACAGTTCAAGAAATCGGTTCAGCAAGGGCTAAAATGTGTAGTTATAAGACAAATGAATAAAACTTAAATCTGCCATTGTTGGCAACAAAGAGAGAGTGTCCATGTGGGGAGGGGCTCGTTGGTCTTCCCATGGTAATTCTCCCCGAGATTCACTTCTCGGAATTTTGTACCAGTTACGGTCAGCACTCTGCTGGCCTCCAGGAGGCACTGCTCCCTCTTATGTGATGACACCAAGCAGAGGACAACAGAGCCTCACTTTGATACCCTATAGAATAGTGGGGCTGAGCCTAGAGAAGGCTTTACCAAGGAGTTGATGATCACAAACTCAAAATGAATGATGTCTGGCTCTATAGTTCGGCTCATAAAGGTATACTTGATTTGTCCTCAAGTTTGGGGGCTGCTAGCAGAGGTCTTTTCACCTGGTCCCAGGCCACCTTCCTTTGGCCCAATTCATCTCTCCACTTCCACTTGGAATGCTTACAAGAGTGTGAGAGTGCCCAAGAGACTGAAGTCTAGAGAGACTTTCTCCTCTGCCTGCCTAAGGTCTGCTTGTTCCTAGTTTTCGTTAGAGGATCTGTCTTTTTCTTGATGTTTTAAACCAGGAATACCTGTTTCCTTTGGGGAGACCCTTACCAATACCTCTAGGAGTGGGGCTTTCTGGTTGGGATGAATTTCATTAGAATGCTGTAATATCAACATAGAACTTTTTTTTTAACAGTGGCAAACATTTTATTATTGTATTACAATCCAGGGTGTCCCTTGTCACCCTTCACTTGGAACCTGATCTCATACATGTTCTCACAGTGTGTCAGGTCAGCCTATTAACATAGCACCTGTCTTATGTTTCCCTTCATGTTCCCCAGATGCACAGAAAAACCTCAGTGGTCAATTTAGAGTTTTTATGGGCAAGACAGAGGAGTGAGTTTAAGTTATTATTCCCCAGCAAAATGTAAAACTACCCACTAGACATTTCTGTTTCCCCGAGACCCTTCTCAGATGGCCTGGTCCATGGGGGTGAAGAAAATGGGGTAGGATTCCCTTTGCCCTTTACAGTGAGTGTTCAGCGTGACTCCTCTCTTTCCTCCCTTTGCAACTGCTCACTCCCCTATTATAAAGAATTTAGCATTAGCATACCTAAGCTGATCAAGGGGTCTGCAGAGCAGATGGAGCTATCAGGCTCCACTATTCTTAAAAGGCAGTGGGCAGCTAAAAAAATCAAACTAGGGGGATGGTTTTATTATTATGTGATGATGACATGATATGGAAGGTTTACTATTTATTAGGCACTGTGTTAATGCTTTTGATAGATTTTTTTTTTCCAACTCATTGCTCACAAAAACATGAAGTGCTTTTATTATTCCCACTGTGCAGATGAGGAGAGATTATCTCACTCACCCATGTAAAGTATATAATCAGTGGCGTTAGTATGTTCACAGATTTGTGCAGCTATCACCATAGTCAATTTTTTAACATTTATGTTACTCTAAAAATAAACCCTATATGTGATAAGCAGTCATCCCATGGTACTCACTCCCCCAGCCCTAGGCAACTCCTACTTTACTTTCAGTCTCTATAGATTTGTCTATTCTGGACATTTCATAGAAACGGAATCATGCGGTATGTGGTCTTCTGTCTGGTTTCTTTTACTTAGCATAATGTTTTCGAGGTTCATCCGTGTTGGACCATGTGTTCAGTACTTCATTCCTCTTTATGGCCAAATAATATTCCATTGTATGGATAAATCACATTTTATTGATCCACTTGTCAAGTGATGGACATTTGAATTGTTTCAAATTTTTGGCTGTTGCAGATATAGTGCTATGCATATTTCTGTACACATTTTTGTGTGGGCATATATTTTTATTTTTCTTGGATATATACCTAGGAGTGGAATTGCTGGGCCATATGTAACCCTATGTTTAAACAATTTGAGGAACTGCCAAACTGTTTCCAAAGCAGCTGCACCATTTTACATTCCTACTGGCAGTGTAAGAGGGTCCCGATTTCTCCGTATCCTTGCCAAAACTTATTATTGTCTGTCTATTTGATTGTAGTCATCCCAGAGGGTATGAAGTGGTATCTCATTGTGGTTTTGATTTGCATTTCCCTAATGACTAAAGATGTTGAGCTGGGCACGGTGATGCACACCTATAATTTCAGCTACTCTGGAGGCTGAGGCAGGAAGATCACTGTGCCACGAATTCAAGGCTACAGTGTACTGTGATCCATACCTGTGAGTAGCGACTGCACTCCACCCTGGGCAATGTAGCAAGACCCCATCTCTAAAAACATACATACAAACAAACAAACAAAAACAAATAACCCAAAACCTTGGGGGCATATAAATATGTTTAGCATCTTTTTGTGTACTTATTTTTCATTTGTAATAATATATCTTCTATGGAGAAATGACTATTCAGATACTTTGCCAATTTTTAAATTGGGTCATTTGTCTTTTCATTATCGAGTTGTAAGAATTCCTTATATATTCTGTGTTATGGCCACCTCAAGAAAACTGAACGGACCACACGTCTAGTCTAAAATTTGGTTCGGTTGCCAATATTGATAACACCATACATGCGCCGAGAAGATATGAAAAGCTTCATTACTCACGTGATCAGGCTTTGTGGGGATTGCCGGGAAGCTTTCCAAGCAGGCCCAGAAATGGCTCCAGAGAGTAGGCAAAGAAGATTGGCTTGTCTTTCATTGTGGTTAGGGGGTGGAGCTGGTGGGGCTTGTTCCCATACACGTGCCAGGGCTTTCGTTGTTTGGAATCTTACCAATGCCGAAGGAGGGAGCACATAGGCTTTCTTATCAGAGTGCCCAGATATGGGGAAAGAAGGGTGGGGAGGCTTGAGAGCTGCCAACAGTCAAACATCAAAAATGGAGTCGCTTGTTTTTACTATCTGAATACAGGTCTCTTATTCCATACATGACTTGCAAATATTGTCTTCCATTCTGTGGATTATCTTTTCACTTTTTTGATGGTATTGCTTGCAGCACAAGAGTTTTGAATTTTGATGAAGTCCAGTTCATCTTTTATTCCTTTGTGATTTGTGCTTTTGATGTTGTATTTAGGAGACCATTCCCTTACCCAAGGTCACAGAGATTTATTCCTATGCTTTCTTCTGAGAAATTTATAGTTTCAGCTTTTACCTTTAGGTATAGGATCCTTTTAAGTCAATTTTTGCATGTGGATTTTTTTCACTGAGGAGCCGTTGTACCTTTGTCCCTCCATCCATATATATTCCTTTTCTGAATTTTCTATGCCATTTCCTTGACCCATTTATCTAATTGTTATGCCAATATGGCCTTGTTTTGGTTACTGTCACTTTATAAAAAGTCTTGAAATCAGGTAGTATCAGTCTTACAACTCTGTTCTTTTTCAAAATTGTTTTGTCTATTCTAGATCCTTAACATTTCCATGTGGATTTTGAAATTGGCTTTCTACAAAAAAATTCTGCTGGTAGTTTGGAATTGCATTGAATCTGTGCATCACTTTGGGGAGAATTAATATCTCAGCAATATGCAGTATTCCCATCCATACACATGGTCTATTTCTCCACTTATTTAGGTCTTCTTTAGTTTCTCTCAGCAGTGTTTTATAGTTTTCATTGTATAGATAATGGCCCATTTTTGGCAGATTTATCACTAAGTAGTTCATGTTTTTTTATGCTATTGTAAATGGTATTTTTGTTTCCATTTCTAATTGTTTATTACTAGTATATAGAAAAACAATTGATTTTTGTATGTTGATCTTATACCCCATAACATTGCTAAACTCACTTATTAGTTCTACTAGCTTTGTTGTAGATTCCATGAGATTTTCTGCATAGATGATCATATTATCTATGGACAAGGGGAGTTTTACTTCTTTCATTTCAATATGGATGGCTTTTGTTTCTTTTTCTTAACTTACTGCACTAACTAGAACTTCCAATATGATATTGAATAATTGTGGTGAGAGTAGACATCCGTGTCTTGCTAATGGTCTCAGAGAGAAAGCAGTCACTCTTTCATCATCATGTATGATATTAGTTGTAGGTTTTTAAAGGTGGAGCAGAAGACATTCCCTTGTATTCTTACTTTGCTGAGAGTTTTTATCAGTACAGTTGACCTTGAACAACATGGGTTTGAATTGCACTGGTCCACTTGTACAAGAATTTTTTTCAACCAAATGTGGGTCAAAAATATACTGTTTGCTGGATCTGAAGCCCACATATATGGAGGGCTGAGTTTTCCTATCGGTGGATGCCACAGGGTGGACTGCAAGCCTTGAGTATGTGCAGATTTTGGTATCCATGGGGGTCCTGGAACCAATCCTGGTGTATACTGAGGGACAACTACAGTAGATGAGAAGATCATACAGGTTTTGTTTTTTTAGTGTGCTAATATGGTGAATTACATTGATTTTCAAATATCAATCTATACTTATATTCATGAGATTAAACCCCTCTTGATTATTGTATTAGTTTCCAAGGGCTGACATTATAAAGTACCACAAACTGGGTGATTTATTCTTTCATAGTTCTGGAGGCTAACAGTCTGAAATCAAGATTTCTAGGACCATGCTCTCTCTGAAGGCTCTAGGGAGTATCCCTCCTTCTCTCTCTCTCTCTTTTTTATGGGATCTCGCTCTGTTTTGTGGGCTAGAGGGCAGTGGCATGATCATAGCTCACAGCAAACTGAGATTCCTGGGCTCAAGTGATCTTTCTGGCTCAGCCTCCCGAGTAGCTGGGACTACAGGTGCATACAACCACACCCAGCTAATTTTTCTATTTTTTATAGAGATGGGGTCTCACTGTGTTGCTCAGGCTGGTCTCAAACTCTTGGCCTCAATCGATCCTCTCACCTTGGCTTCTCAAAGTGCTAGGGTTACATACAGGTGTGAGCCACCATGCCCTGGCTTCTTCCTTGTCTCTTCCTAGCTTCTTATGGTTGCTGGCAATCCTTGGTGTTCTTTGGCTTGTTGTTGCATTATTCCAGTCTCTGCCTCCATTGTCCCATGCTGTTCTTCTTGCATGTCTTCTGTCTCTGTGTGCAAATTTCTATTTTCTTATAAGTACACCAGGCCTACCCTAATCCATTATGACCTCATCTCAACTTGGTTACATCCGCAAGGATCCTATTTCTAAATAAGGTCACATTCCAGGTACCAAGAGTTAGAATTTGAATATATCTTTTTTGGAGACACAATCCTACCCCCTATAGTCATGAAGTATTATTTAAAAACATATGTATTGTTGGAATCAATTTGTTAAAGTTTTACTTACAATTTTGCATCATCATTCATGAGGGATATTGTTCACAGTTTTTATCAAATACTACCCTTTTTGTTTTTTTGGTTTTGCTATAGGGGCAATGCTAGACTCATAGAATGAGTTGTGAAGTATTCTATTTGATGGGATAAATTGTGTGGAATTATTAATAGTAATATTTCTTCCTTAAATGTTTTATGTAATTCTTCAGTATAGCCATCTGGCTATGAAGTTTCCTTCTTGTAAAGATTTGTAACTATAAACTCACTTTCTTTAACAGATATTGAACTATTTAGTTTAGTTCATTGGATGAATTTTGGTAATTTGTGTCTCTTAGGGACTTTGTCCATTTCACCGTAATTGTTGAATTTATTGGCATAAAATTGTTCTGAACATTTTGTTAGTATTTTTTAATATCTGTAGAATCTATAATGATTCTTGATGTTGATAGTTTGTGCCACCTTTTTTTTTTAACTGACCACTCTGGTAAAATTATTAATTTTATTGGTCTTCTCAAGGTCCTAGATTTTGGTTGCATTGATTGGCTCTATTTATTATTTTTATGTTTCCTATTTTATTAATTTCCATTGTGATCTTTATTATTTCCCTTTCTTTGCTTTCTTTATATTTAATTTGCTTATGACTTTTTAGTTCCTTAAGATGGAAGCTGAAGTCATTGATTGGAGACCATGTTCTCTTCTAATGCAGGTGTTTAGTGCTATACATTTCCTCTTAAGTAGCACTTTATCAGCATACCACCCATTTTTATATTTTGTGTTTTTATATTCATTCCATTTAGAATACTTTCTAACTTCCCTTTCAATTTATTCTTTGTTGTCTAGAGTATTTAGAAATGTGTTGTTTAGTTTTCCATATATGTGAGGATATTAAAAGAAATCTTTTAGCTACTGATTTCTAGTTTAATTTCACTTGGTTGGAGAACACATTTTGTGTGTTTTGAATCCTTTTACCTTTACTGAGTTTTTTTCAATGGCTCGTAGTATGGTCTATCCTGGTCAATGTTTCATGTGTACTTGAAAAATATGCATATTGTGCTATTGTTGGGTAGCATGTTCCATAGATGTTAATTAGGTCAGGTTGTTTGGTATTATTTCCAAGTCACCTATATCTTTCTTATATTTTATGTCCTTTTTTGTTTATTTGTTTTTATAAATTATTAACAGAAGAGTATTGAAACATCCCACTATAGCTATGGATTTCCTATTTGTCCTTGTAGTTCTATCAGTTTTGCCTTCATGTGTTTTGATTCTCTGTTATTAAATGTTTACACATTTAGGATTTTTGCATTCTCCTGATGAATTGATGCTTTTTTCCTCTGTGTTCCATTTTGGGTTGGTACTATGGCTATGCTGTTGTAGTTTCTCCTGTGATGTCTAATTTACCATTAATCCCATCCAGTGCAATTTTTTAATCTCAGACATTATAGTTTTTATTTTTAGAATTTGGATATTACTAATATTGTCCATGTCTAACTTTTTGGGCATATGAAATATAGTTATAATTATTCTAATGTCCTTATTTGTTAATTCTGACATTTGTAGCAGTTCTGGATGGTTTAAATTCATTGATTTATCTTATATTATAGGCACTGTTTTCCTGCTTATTTGCATGTCTGGTAACTTTTGATTGGATGTCAGGCATTGTAAATTTTAGCTTGTTGAGTGTTTGCTATTATATACCTATAAATATTCTTGATTTTTGCTGTTGGAATCAGCTAAGTTGCTTGGAAACAGCTTAATTCCTCTCAGGTCTTGCTCTTAAGAATTATTTGCTAGGACAGAGTGGTGTTTAGTGTAGGGCTAATTATTCACCACTCCTGATGCAAGACCCTTCTAAGTACTGCATGAATTATGAGGTTTTCCAGTCTGGCTGGTAGGAATGGGTTAGGAGGACTCATAGGATCAGCATATTGTCATACAACTAGGATTTATTACAATGAAAGCATCCAAAGCAAAATCAGCAAGGGGAAAATGCACATGGGACGAAGTCCAGAGGAAACTGAGCTCAAGCTTCTAAGAGTCCTGTCTTAGTGGAATTGCACAGGATGTGCTGAATGCTCTCAAGAAGTTGTGGTGAGAAGTGTGAAAGGATGTCTACTGGAGAAGCTCTTTAGAGATTCAGCACCTAAGGTTTTAATTGGGGGCTGGTCTTGTGAGCATCCTCTGCCTGGCATATACCAAAATTCCGGATTCCCAGAAGGAAAGCAGGTGTTCCGCATAGACTGTCCTTTTGGTCCTCCTTCCTTGTTGTTGAAAGAAAAGAATTTGAAACCACCTCACTTGAAAAAGTGTGTGTTACACCAAGGGTTTGCGATTTTTTTTTCTGTAAGGGGCAAAGTAAGTATCACAGGCTTTGCATGCCAGATGGTCACTGTCTCCATCACTCAGCACTGGGGTTACTGCATGGATGCAGTAGATGCCACATAAACAAGTGGACATGTTTATATTCCAATAGAGCTTTATTTTTAAAAAACCAGGGTTTGTTTTGGCCTTTTTTGGCAGGGGTGGGTTTGCCTGAAGACTCTAGTTTGCCAACTCCTATGTCACACAATTATTAGGAATAGTCCCATTTTGCAACACCACCACCAATTTATTATAAGCCTTTTATAAAATCCCATCCAAAAAATTCAGTGGCCTAAAACATAGACCTGTTGTGACATTAATGAAAAGAAGGGGTAAGTCTGCCACAGTGGGGGAGCATCATGGCAAATGGCCTCATACTTCGGTTTTCATTGCGATGGAGACTGTTCATTGTGTTTTGAACAGTATTTTTTGTCCCTGGAGATTTTTATACCCTGAGCAGTAGACCATCTTGAGTTTGAGAAGAAGTGAGAAATATGCTTTCTTCCAGTGTGGGAAGGGAAATTGCGAAAGGGAGAGAACAAAAGAACCTGTACCTCCCTGACAGCAGGACTCAAACGGATCACATTAGTGAGGAGCACGGTGGAAGGTGAGGGAGAATCTGGACTGATTACTTTAAAGCGTTTGGAGCTCTTGTGCCCCTTGAAAAGTCCTCCAGTGGCTCTAGAGTTACTGTAGTTTGGATCCCTAATGAGTTAGAGAACTTCCTTTGTGTTTCCCAGCAAGTTCACCAGTTCCAGCGCATGTGTGTAATTCTCTCTCCTGAGCTTTTCTTGGGGGACTTATTCTTGCTGCTTCATGTATGTTGTCATCCTAAGTCTTCCATGTCCCAAACACTTGTCTACGTACGTTACAACCTGCTTCTCACCCTAAGTCAACCTGCAAGTGAAGCTCAGAACTGATATCTTTTCTTCCAACAAAAATATCCACAACATGAGATGGAATGCTGGACACTCCTCAAACATAAACATTAAAAAAAAAAAAAAACTTAAGTCCCTTCAAGAAAAATTCCAGGAACCTAGCTAGCCTTAAAAAATAGAAAAATAACCTGCTAAACAAAAGGTAATAAGAAGTTTAAACAATAGCCGCTTAAGCAAATTAGAGTCGCGAGATGTTTGGTTCTCTATAAAAACTAAAGATAATATTTTGATATGTGTCTCTGAGTTGGTTTTCAGAAACTCAGACCTGCACTAGATGGAAAACATTGACCCACTGTCATGTAGACCTCGGATAAGGGGGGACTGAGGACTGAATTCTGATTGCTGTTCTTTGTTCTAAATTTCTTCCTGAGGGGCCTAGAGAGAGACACACCCACAGGCCAAACCTTAACCTTCCTTTCTGCTGACCCCAAGTTTTTTAGACAAAGCTTTGCTTCCTTAACCAATTACAAATCAAAGAATCTCTGAATCCACTTATCACCCATAAGCCCCCATTTCAACATACCCTGCCTTTTGGGGTCAAAAAAATATACAACCTCCATGTATTGATTTACAATATTCCTGTTACTTTTGCTTTCTAAAATGTACCTCTGCCTTTAAAAACCCTTGCCTGTAAGCCATGAGGGAGTTCAGGTCTTCAGTGTTAAGTTCTCCTTGCTTGGCACCATGCAAGAAATGCCTCACTTTCTCTTGCTGCAAATCTCAGTGTCAGTGTTCGGCTTTGCTGTGCTGGGTAGGTGGACCCAAGCTGGTTCAGTAACAAATGTCATATTCACCTTAAATTTTGAGAAATTTGTTGAAGTTTTGGAAAGACACAGGAAATCACAGGGATTTTTTCACACACATTTTTTTCAACTTAACCTTTCTGTGCCTCAGTTTCCTCTATTGTAAAATAGGAATAATAATAGTGCCTATGTCAGAGGGCTAGTATGAGGACCAACCCATTATTTTCATGATTATCCTGTGTCTTAGT